>CM060952.1:16432490-16639990 GCA_030765055.1 Mantis religiosa
TCTCTCTCTCTCTCTCTCTCTCTCTCTCTCTCTCTCTCTCTCTCTCTCTCTCCCTCTCTCTCTCTCTCTCTCTCTGGTGGTGGAACTATGAACTTTTTTGTAAAATTATCTACTGGTGGGATTTCAAAGTTCATTACGCGATCCTTATTTTTCCATATGAATATGTTCTCCCATATATCGAGATTTAACTGTATTGGAACACCACAGTGAAGCGAAATAATTATTAATTTTTAGATGAGTCGTATTTATTACACATCTGCTTCACTTTCGTACCTATTTTGAGGACATGTTTCGCAAATCATCGTTTGCATCTTCTGCTCTTATGCGACTAAAGCTTGATCCAGTGGTGTGGTGGGTGTGGGAAATTCTGGAGTTGCTGCTGCCATCTGTTGATTTAGTGATGAACTTAAATGTGGGATTCTCTTCTGGCGGGATTTCAAAGTTCATTAGTTGGTTTTTATGCTTTTCTATGTATATTCTCTCCCATATGACGAGTTCACTATGTTTTTGTACATATTTTAGTAATTTGGTGCTATCTTCAATTTCATGATTTTCAGACCAGAAATGAGCTGCTATTGCGGACTTATCAATATTTTTGTATCTTAAGTGCCTGAAGTGTTCTTTCTTTCTAGTGCCTATGTTTCTTTTTGTCCTCCCTATGTAAATTATTAGATTAAGTGTAAAGACTGTGAAAAAATTTACATAGGGAGGACAAAAAGAAACATAGGCAGTAGAAAGAAAGAACACTTCAGGCACTTAAGATACAAAAATATTGATAAGTCCGCAATAGCAGCTCATTTCTGGTCTGAAAATCATGAAATTGAAGATAGTACTGAATTACTAAAATACGTACAAAAACATAGTGAACTCGTCATATGGGAGAGAATATACATAGAAAAGCATAAAAACCAACTAATGAACTTTGAAATCCCGCCAGAAGAGAATCCCAAATTTAAGTTCATCACTAAATCAACAGATGGCAGCAGCAACTCCAGAATTACCCACACCCACCACACCACTGGATCAAGCTTTAGTCGCATAAGAGCAGAAGATGCAAACGATGATTTGCGAAACATGTCCTCAAAATAGGTACGAAAGTGAAGCAGATGTGTAATAAATATGACTCATCTAAAAATTAATAATGTTCTCCCATGTTGTCAATTTATTTTGGTTTATCACTCCTTTTAATAATTTTGGATTTGGATCAATGTCATGATTTTCACTTCAAAAATGAAATGCTACTGCTGACTTATCTTCTTGTTTCAGTCTGATGTTTCTAAAGTGTTCTTTGTCTCTGATTTTTAGATTTCTTTTAGATTGACCTATGTAGCATTTTTCACATTTCTTACAACGTATCTGGTATATTATGGATCTGTTAACTGATGGGATTTCATCTTTTGTTTTTGAATTTAGCAATTTTAAAATTGAGTGTCTGTTAGTAGGTGCCATGGTGATATTTTGTTCCTTGAAGATCTTTTTAAATGTATTAAATGTTTTTGGGTGATATGTGAATGAACTGAATATGCTGTTGCTTTCTTTTTCTTTTGTAATTGTGGTTGCTTCCTTAATGGTTTTCTTTAGTTTAGCTTTTCTAATTTTCTTCAGCACAAAACTTTTGTTGTATCCATTTTCTTCTGCTATGTGTAGTATTGCTTTTTGTTCTTTGAAATATTCTTCTTTTTCCATGAGTATGTTGACTAGTCTGTGTGTAAGGCTGTTTATTATTGCATGTTTATGTGTAATTGGGTTGTGGCTATTATTTTTTATGTAATTTTCTGAATGTGTTGGTTTCCTGTAAATTCCAAATTTTTTTTTTGTGTCGTTCCTGATGATATTTAGATCCAAGAACTGTGTTATATTTTGCCGCAGACCATGCATTGCCTACCTCAACTTGCTTACATTAGTCATGTCTACAAATGCTGAAATTATTTTGGTGTAGCTCATTAACACCCTGAATATGGTATCTTAATTAAAATCATAATGGCCAGTTTTGAGAAAATGAAACATTTTAAATAAAAGTTACATACAAATAGTAGTTGAGGAGGGGATTTTCTTGAAAAGTTTGGTTTTGTATCTTTGGGAGGATTCTAGAAGTATGTTGCGCTGAACATTTGAGCCTCTCCCAAATAGGAGTTGTTTGGATTGGGTTGGTTTCAATGGGGCATGTGGTACCTGCCACCCAAAGGCAACTGGGTACATCTGGCCAAGCTAGGCCATCCTGACAGGGTTGAGGGACACCTTAGAGTTCTCGGGCACTAGCCTGCAGAGCTAGTAGTGCAGTGTGCTAGATTACCAGCGACCTCACCAAGCTTTTCCAGTAGTCTTCCTGGATGGGTTGATGTATGTAAGCGGCATATCCACTTCCACCCTGTAATGGGGGGGGGAGGGCTCTTAGACTCCAAGTATTGGCCCAAGAAACAACCATGAAGTTGAAGTTCTTTGGCAGCTCCCTGGTTTTAGAAGGGAAATCCATGGGCTTCCAGGTAGACCTCTAAATAGCTTGTATCTTAGATATCAAATTTCAATATCAAGTTTGGCGTTAGCCAACTTATTGTTTGAGTTATATGTTGGTAAGGGGTGAGCTCATGTCCTTGGGCCAACTAAGGAAACAATTTACAGAAATATAGGCAGGTGAAGTCATAGAATATGCATATTAATAACATGCCATTCCTACGGACAATGTGCCATTCCTATTACTGTACTCTCCCCAGGATGTCCTGGGTGTAGGTTGAGAGGAAGCAACTGACATGGTCTTGCAACATTACAGTAACTGGCTAAAGTGAGCATTAATCATTACTACTGTATTGGATGTGTACATACATGTGATAATTGCGCTATTCTGGGTCTTTAAACACTGTGGACCAAAAATGTGATAAATTTATATTCTTTTTTCTTTATATGGAAAATCCTTGTTATTTTTTATTTTTGCCGAAATGGTGTTAATGATTTTGCTCAAAATATCTCAAGTTCAAGAATTTACGTAGCACTTTAAATATAACTGGAAAAAGATACACCATAGAAATCAGGAATAAAATAAAATAAAATAAAAGTGAAGGCCTACTGGGCTGGATGGGTCAGGCGGTTCCATCTGTGGCACGCATTTCGGAGGCCTGGTTTCGATTGCCGTGGCCGACCTACCTGACCCATGTTTTTTTGGGGGGTTTTCCTGGGTCACTAGGCAAATGCTGGGTAGGTTAATTACATCACCCTAATATCCTGTACCTCCATTTCATCTCCATTATCATTTCGTATCATCTCTCATCTGGTGGTCTCTTTCAGGGTAGAAGTGTCAGCAGGTGTCTCGGCGGTGTATGGCAGGATGATATGATGTGAGTGAACCTTCTCTGGTAGGTCAGTTGCTGGTCTCTGAACCCATTGCTGGGACCGTCCACGAACCACAGAACAGGGAATGTTCGTTGTCCTGGCCTGCCGGGGAAGGTTTCCATCTAAATAAAATTTAGGGGCTCTGGCCTCTGCACTGTCATGGCTCCTTGGGACAGCTGCCCTCTGTCTCCTCTTTCTTCCCTAAGTGGGATGCCCCACTTAGGGACATAAGGTATAATAGATCAAGAGTGGTCGCAGTGCCAAATTCCCTCCGAAAAAAAAGGAAGGCCTTTTGTGAAAAATATTCTATATTTAGCTAAATTATTTTAGAACAATCACATTTTAGAAGGAGTAAACAAATTCAAATGTTTATATTATACATATTTAGAGAAATTTAGTAACAGTGACATTAAAATTAACTCATAAACCTATTTGTAGTGGTTCCCCCCCCCCCCCCCACTGTCGCTTATATTTTAATTTTTGAGGGACTAGTTTTGGGGTCTGTTGCTTTCATTCAGACCTTCAAGGTCTGAATGACTGTTGTCTGTTGTTGCCTGCAGTCCTCTCTGGTGGTAGAACTATGAACTTCTTTATCAACTTGTCCACTAGTTGGATTTCAAAGTTTTTAAATATCTGTCTCTATTTCCAAAATAGTCCATTAAAAATTACATGTAGTTTTATGAATTTAGATTACAATTTTACTTTCCAGGATGAAACTGAAATAGCAAACAAAATTACAAAGTTCATGAAAACAAATGGGGTAATTAATAGTATCATGAAACCAACTTTAGCACAAAACAACACAAGATGATGCCTATATAGAATTCTTGCAAGACAAGTAAAGTCTGGCCAATGTATAGAAGAGGTGAATGTAGGATTATAGCTAATGAGATGTGTCATACAGCAGGCTATACAAAGTGGGATTATAAAAGAAATGAAGTTATGGAGGAGATGGGTCTGGCGATCATATATAGAACAACTGGATGGCCAACCTTCAATAGTTACCCGATAAGATACTTAATTATTACTCTCAAGGCAAAACAACATTGGGATTTCCCAAAAAATGTTGGAAGAAAACTTCTGTTTGAAACAAACAAAATGCATACGTTAAATGTGACTTTTTAAATATTTATTTCTAAGTCTGAGCTCAACAGACATTTTTAAAATTAAGCCTGAACCATGTCTGTGAGCGTAGGCCCAAGCTCATGCAGACCTTCGCTGCCTTTCACCTACTAATTAGTTCAAGTTTTCCATCAGTAACTTCTACGGTAAAAATGATGCACACAAAATATAAATATATTTCTAATGTTGAGTCATTATATGTAAAATACTACTTTACTACTTTTCCACACACAACATAGTGTAAAATATGCAATACATCTTAAGTTTACAAATAATTATTTATTTAAATACCATTATTTATGAACTATGTATAGTCTATAGAAATATTTCCACTGCTTACTTGCCAACTTTCTAAAATAGGAAGCCATAAAATTGTTCTTAACCAGTAAAGCATAGTAATGTTTGATGGCATAACATCTAGAATGCTTGAAATGTTCACTGTAGTAAATGTTTAAAAATTACATGTAAAATAAATGAGAATTCTGTTTTATATAAATCCTTCAAGAACTGTTGGTACCGTTTTTTTCTGCAATACATTATGACATTTTAGTTAATTGATAGAAATTAATCATTTCTTCACACTAGTTAAAGTTTTTGATAGAGAGTCAACATGAAAAATTCAATGCCATGGCCGGGATTTGAACCACGGATCTCCTGGTTTCCGTCCAGTCACTCTAACCCATTGAGCTACCATGGCCAACATGACGTCCTGACATTAAATTCTCCAGCTGACTCATATATTACCCTGGTAGACTACTAGGGGCTCTCGCATTTGAGATACACCATTTGTGGTGACTTACTATTGTAAGTACTTGAGTCCCAGGCTTCATTATTTAACTCTTATTATTTTAGTTAATTGATGGAAATTAATCATTTCTTCACACTAGCTGTGTATAGGCTAAGGTCTTTGATAGATATTCAACATGAAAAATTCAATGCCATGGCCAGCTAGTGTGAAGAAATGATTAATTTCCATCAATTAACTAAAATAATAAGAGTTGAATGATGAAGCCTGGGACTTAAGTACTTACGATAGTAGGTCGCCACAAACGGTGTATCTCGAATGCGAGAGCCCCTTGTGGTCTATCGGGGAAATATATGAGTCAACTGGAGAATTTAATGTCAGGACGGCATGTTGGCCATGGTAGCTCAATGAGTTAGAGCAACTGGACGGAAACCAGGAGATCTGTGGTTCAAATCCCGGCCATGGCATTGAATTTTTCATGTTGACTCTAACATTCTGACATTTTCCTAGATCACATTAAATAGCATTTTGCTGTATGCCAGTGAAGATATACCAATTAGCATGCTAGATGAAGTTTCTAATCTTAAGTTACAGTCTGATTTTTAAAAGAAGATATGTGAAGGTCATTTGTTTCTCCACGTAGAGTGCTGCAATGTTGCCTAAAACTAAGTTACGAATACTCCCCTCTTTACCCTCTCAACACACGAAATATAAACAAGCGTTCAAGGTTATCACATCTCAACTAAAGCATGCATATTTAATCTTATTAGCCTACTTTAAGAACAAAAATAAGTTTTTCACACATTCAATTCGTTGTAGCCTCTTCACATGTGTGCATTCTTATAAATAATTTTTGCACTATGTAACTAATATTCCATCCTTTACTTATTGTTGCTATGCACTGAAAGTTGACATTCCTGTTCTAGTGCGGTATTTTTCCATAGCAAAACGTACAGGCGTTGCACGTTCTAAAATAATTCATCTTCAACTATACTTATTAATATTTCAGCTAATATCTTAATTACTAAAATACAGATTGATATAAGTACATATAGTGCAAAAAATAGTATGCAATACACATGTGGCAAGCACATAATGGAATCTCGGAAATTGAAAAAATTCGACACAAGTGTCTCGTTTCTTTCAAACCTTTCCTCATTCCATATCAAGTGCTGACCACATTAGTATCGCAATATACTATTTTAAACGAATTGGTCAATTGCCACATTCATATCAATGCCGCCCATATACTGCAATTTTGACCCACAGGAATTCTTTTACATGAAAGCATATCTACTGATATGAGGCTGTTGCATTTGGTTGAAAGGAATAAGCTGTTCATTGATAAGGAGCAAACTCTCATCTACCTGTTCAAAGAATTCCATAAGAAAACAGGCAAATTCTCTACCTTGAAAATATGCAATGTAACACCTCGACCGTACGCTGATTTTTGCCTCAGGCCATGAATTCTCCATCTACCTCTAATCCTACCGCCACTACCTCTTGCTTCCATAACAACGTACTTTAATTGTGTTTTCACAAAGTAGGCTAACAATACAAAATGAAACTGAACACAAACAAACTCGGTTTCCTGCACACAACTAGCAATGACTGGCCTGAGGAGTACATGATTCACCAGTGTAACAAATCTGGCAATCTTTGTTTATATTTCCATAGCAATGACCTTCCCCTCTTACCCTTCGTATCCCTTGCTTGATAACCTTCACGTATCTTCTTTTAAAAATCAAACTGTAAAATACAATCAGTGACGAGGTGTGACTTTCAAAGTGAGGGAAGCTCCAAATAATAATTTTCATTAAACAAGAGAGGATAATGACTCAAAGAACTAAGGCTACTCTTTAGTACTCTTTCTATTGTACAGTCACATGTAGGCCCTTCTTGCATTGCAGGACTATTCACACTACAAGCAGACATATCCATATTGCAATTTAACTGACAATGAATATGAAACCATTAACAAAAATCCTCTAAAAACTTGCATACAGTCATTTGAAAAAACAATAGCAAAATCAAGCATAATACCAAACAAATATGCAGTTAAACCGGATAACCCAACCTTACCTAGACTTTATGGCTTACCCAAAATACACAAACCATCCATAACAATGAGACCTATAGTTAGCAGTATAAATTCACCAACATACAAACTTACAAAGTGGCTAACAAACAAATTCAATTCATTTCCAAAATTCGACAGCCTAAGCATCAAAAACACCTATGAACTTATAGAACACATTAAGGATACTGAACTAAAAGAAGAGGACACACTAGTCTCATTTGATGTTAAATCACTGTTTCCCAGCATACCAGTTAATCAACTCCCACCGTTGATAGAAAAATGGCTCAAATCACTTGGAATGGCATCATCTGAAATTTCAGACTACATTGAACTAACCAAATTATGCATAGAACAAAATTTCTTCCAGTTTCAAACAAAATATTATCACCAAACTTCAGGGTTAGCAATGGGCAACCCCCTATCACCCTTCCTGGCCGATCTGTACATGAGTGCATTAGAAATAAGAATAAACAAAGGTTTCCCTTGGATGTTCAAACTCTGGCAACGATATGTTTTAGTGATGCACTAAAACTTTTAAATATTCAAGAAAAAAGCATCAAATTCACTGTAGAAATAGAAAAAGATGAGCAGTTAGCATTTTGGATCTAAAAATAATGAGGAATAAAAACAGACTAAACTTTGGCATTTACAGAAAACCAACACAGACAGACAGCTACATAAAAGCTAATGGCTACAACCCAAGATCCCACAAACAGGCAATCTTCAATAGTTTAGCACACAGACTGGTAAACATCCCTCTCACAGCAGAAGAATACAAAACAGAATACAACAAAATAATTGAAATAGCACAAAAAAATAACTTTCCCAAATCATTAGTGGACAAAAAAGTGAGCTTAGCAAAAAAGAAGAAGCTACTAAAGGAAACCACAACTCTCTCAGCTACAGAAACTAATATGATTTTCAAAAAATTCACTTACCATCCATGGGCCTATGATAAATTCAAAAAAGTCTTCAAAAAACAAAATATTCAACTAGCACCAGACAACCATTTCTCCTTAAAAAACCTAATTTGCTCAAACATCAAAGATGCCATTCCATCTAACAAAAAATCTGGTATATATCAAATTGAATGCAATGACTGTAGTCAAATTTATATTGGAAAAACAAAAATAAATTTAGAAACAAGAGCAAAGGAACACTTTAGAAACATAAAATATAAACAATTAGAAAAATCAGCAGTTGCCACACATTTTTGGGAAAAAAACCACAACATAAATCCAGAACCAAAACTACTAAAACATACATCAGGAAAACAAGAACTATCCACATGGGAACAAATCTTCATTTCAAAAAATAGGAACAAAGTATTCAATTTCGACATCCCCCAGAAAGATTTGTTCAGCAAGTTCCTTGAACCGCCACCAGAGGAGACCTGTGACAAAATATCGTCAGCTACACCAACGAGAACCAGTCGAGAGCCGGCCGTTGATAGAGGCAAAGCCTCTGAAACATGTTCCGGAAAAATTTAAAAGTAAGTGTTGTCTAGTGTCTTTAATCGACTCTCTTTAAAGTTAAGACATATTCATGCTTCCCCTCTCCACTCAGACCTTCCAATATTGTGAATAAATTTTGAAAATGTATCCAGAGCAAATAAAACAATGTTCAGCATGCTTTTTTTTCTCCTGAAATTCTTGGGGAAGCGGCAATTTCAAAATTTCATTGTACGCTTCACCACTGAATACAATGTAACAGAATTTAATGCTTTGTCATGCCTGTTGTGAAAATCTAACACTTCAAATTACCCACAAAGTTTAAAAATACTCCTTTATCATTGACTAATGAAAAGTTCTCAGCTCCAACTGTAAAAGTTGGCAGGTATGCCATTGTATATTTTATTTTAAAATACTGTGTAAATCAGAAAACTTACCAGTGGGTTTATGTGTTAAAACAACACAATTATTTGTTTTATTAACCGCTTGACCACCTGGCCCACTGCCCCTTACAAATGTTTCCTCTAAATCTTCTTCCTTCAAAACAGGTACTCTTGAGAAATCTAGGCTCTTCTTTCCATGATCTACTGTACTTGTCCTTAGAAATGCACTTTGCATGGCACATTCTGTAACTACGGATTTGTTGCACAGCAAGTTACATCTCATTCTATTTCCCACCATTACATCTGCAGATTTTCCACCAATAAGCACTGCCTTTGAATAGAAATGAGAGAAAATTCTGTAGCAGTCAACAGCATTCTTGGTAAGCAGCTTTTGGGAGAATGTGCAGCACATCACCATCATCTTCATTATTAGACAACACGTTTGTTCTTCAGTAATGCCTGTCCCCGCTGAAAACAGCAAACAAAACATGTATATAAAGACTAAAACTGAGTCATACCCTTTAAAACTTGTAACTTCACTCACGTCCTTTTACAAAATCAGGAACGTTTTCGAAACTGTTGCAGTTTCATCATCAGCTGATTAGCGACTCATCACAGTTGGTTGTTGTCTGGATCTCTTGTAATTGGCTGCCTCTCTCGAAAGATTCTTTACATAAGTTCAATAGACCACTCACTGATGGCACATCAAAATTTAGAATATGTGGAATGTTTTTAATAATAAAAATTTTATCCCATGTTGTAAGTTCAAGTTTTGTTGACATTGATTTAGTATAAATATTAAAAGCAGGAGCATTATTAACAGTGAAGTATTCTTCATTTTTGAGTTTGATTTATGAGTCACTGTGTTTACACTCAAACTTAACTTACTTGTTGTTGTATAATTGAAACGTTTTAAAGATCATTCGATCTCATCCTCAGCTGTTTGCTGACTAAATGAACATTCCTCTTCTTCCACTACTACGGAGCTCCGATCACTTTGCCATCTGGTGTTAGGGGTACTAAGCTTTAATACTTCATTTAATGCCGGGATTTCAAAATTTATAACTTTATCACGGTTTTTTGTTATGAATATTTTTTCCCAAATATCCAATTCTATGGGTATACTTAAAGATTTTAACAGTTTAATGTTGTGGCCAATGTTGTGGTTTTCTGTCCAAAAATGGTGTGAAACTGCAGATTTTTCTGTTTGTTTCAACTTAATGTTCCTCTGGTGTTCTTTTTACCTGGTTAACAAGTTTCTCTTAGCTTTTCCTATGTAGCTTTTTTCACAGGTTTCACAATTTATCTGATAAATTCCTGATTTCAAGTTGTTGGGGATTGAATTTATTAGTGGGTTTATTTAGCAGGTTTCTCAGACTGAATTTGTTTTGGGGTGCTAGTTTTAAGTTTAGTCTTTTGATGATTCGTTCAAATTTTCTGAAAGCCCATGGATGGTAGGTGAATTTTCTATATTGCCAATTTGTGTTTTTAAGTGGTGTGAGAGTGGTATTTTTTGATATTATCTTCAGTTTTTTCTTGTTATTTATCATGTTCCTTATGATGGCTGGGTTGAATCCATTTAAAACTGCTATCTCTTTTATGTGTTGTTGTTCTTTCAAAAATTCTTCCTTACTCAATGGGACGTTGTATAGCCGGTGAATTAAACTTCTACAGGCAGCTAGTTGATGTGAAACTGGGTTGTATTCATTTTTCTTTATGTAATTATCTATGTGTGTGGGCTTCCTGTATATTCCAAAATCTACACCATGACGATTTCTAGTTATCTTGAGGTCCAAAAAGGGTAGGGTGTTGTCTCTTTCTACTTCCATTGTAAACTGGATGTGATTATCTTGTAGGTTTAGTAATTTTAGAGAATCTTCTCTAAGTTTTTCCTGAATGATAGCAAAAACATCATCAACATATCTCCGCCAAAATTTGTAAATCTGTGGGAAGACCTTTACTATGTGTGTATGTATAGGTCTGCTATAATAAAGCAGTTAACCCCAATATACAATAAAACTTACAACAAGACAATAAGAAATTTAAATAGGAAGCCAGTGGTATACCTAAAAGCTGACAAAGGTAATTCTCTAGTAATTATGGAGACAGAAGACTATATTCAGAGAGTAAACCTTATGTTAGACAGTCCAGAATATGAAATAATTCCAAAAAATCCATTAACCCAAGTATCACTTCTGTCAATAAAGCTTTATCAGTTACAAAAACATTAAGTACATCTGAAAAATACAACTTAAAATCTTCCAACCCCACACTACCAAGGTTGTACTGTCTGCCAAAAATCCACAAACAAGACAATAGCATGAGACCCATCATCAATGGCATCAATTCACCTACATACCACATTGCAAAGTGGTTAGTAAGAAAATTAAAATCATATGACAAATTTCAATGTTTGGGAATAAAGAACTCCTTAGAATTGATAAATCACCTACAGAAGTACAACTTCCCGGAAAATCACATACTAGTTTCTTTTGACGGTAAGGCACATTTTATAAGCATTCCAGTAGAAAAAATACCTACACTCCTCAAAAAATGGCTAACCCAGACTACAATGGACACCAGAGAAATAGATGACATTATCAATCTTACAGATTTATGCATAAGGAATAATTACTTCATGTTTAACCAAAAATTCTACAGACAATCAAAAGGATTAGCTATGGGGAGCCCACTTTTGCCTATTTTAGCAGAACTATACATGAGCTATTTTGAAACACACATAGTAAAGGTCTTCCCGCAGATTAACAAATTTTGGCGGGGATATGTTGATGATGTTTTTGCTATCATTCCGGAAAAACTTAGAGAAGATTCTCTAAAATTACTAAACCTACAAGATAATCACATCCAATTTACTATGGAAGTAGAAAGAGACAACACCCTACCCTTTTTGGACCTCAAGATAACTAGAAATCGTCATGGTGTAGATTTTGGAATATACAGGAAGCCCACACACATAGATAATTACATAAAGATAAATGAATACAACCCAGTTTCACATCAACTAGCTGCCTGTAGAAGTCTAATTCACCGGCTATACAACTTCCACTGAGTAAGGATGAATTTTTGAAAGAACAACAACACATAAAAGAGATAGCAGTTTTAAATGGATTCAACCCAGCCATCATAAGGAACATGATGAATAAAAAGAAAAAACTGAAGATAATATCAAAAAATACCACTCTCACACCACTTAAAAACTCAAATTGCCAATATAGAAAATTCACCTACCATCCATTGGCTTTCAGAAAATTTGAACGAATCAAAAGACTAAACTTAAAACTAGCACCCCAAAACAAATTCAGTCTGAGGAACCCGCTAAATAAACCACTAAAAAATTCAATTCCCAACAACTTGAAATCAGGAATTTATCAGATAAATTGTGAAACCTGTGAAAAAAGCTACATAGGAAAAGCCAAGAGAAACTTGTTAACCAGGCAAAAAGAACACCAGAGGAACATTAAGTTGAAACAAACAGAAAAATCTGCAGTTTCATACCATTTTTGGACAGAAAACCACAACATTGGCCACATCATTAAACTGTTAAAATCTTTAAGTATACCCATAGAATTGGATATTTGGGAAAAAATATTCATAACAAAAAACCGTGATAAAGTTATAAATTTTGAAATCCCGGCATTAAATGAAGTATTAAAATTTAGTGCCCCTAACACCAGATGGCAGAGGGATCAGAGCAGCATAGTAGTGGAAGAAGAGGAAGGTTCATTTAGTCACCAAACAAATCCTATATATGCCTGATTTTTGTTTTGGTGGGATCGTGCTTTTTAAGGGATTATTTAACAATTTCTTGAGTGAGAATCTGTTTTGTGGTGCTAGTTTGATGCCATTATCTTTAAATATTTGTTCAAACTTCGGAAATGCCCAAGGGTGTTAAGTGAATTTTTTGTATTTCAGGCAAAGATAATTTGACAAAGTTCATAGTTCCACCACCAGAGAGGATAATTTGACAAAGAAGTTCATAGTTCCACCACCAGAGAGAGGTGAACAAGAACAAAATCAGCTGGAAAAGATCCATTATTGAAGGGAATTATCTTTTATAACAAATTGCCAAATTATTTAAAAACATTACCTGGAAATAGCTTCAAAAAGGAATTAAAAATGTATTTAATAGATAGATGTATATATAGAACTGATGAATTATAATGAAATGTAACAAAAAAAAACTGTTTCATGAATTGTATATTTTTAATATAAATTACATTTTGTAAATAATGATTGTTATTTGAAATTAGACTGTGACGATGCTTGAAACATTGTATGTATGTATGTATGTATGTATGTATGTATGTATGTATGTATGTATGTATGTATGTATGTATGTATGTATGTATGTATGTATGTATGTATGTATGTATGTATGTATGTATGTATGTATGTATGTATGTATGTATGTATGTATGTATGTATGTATGTATGTATGTATGTATGTATGTATGTATGTATGTATGTATGTATGTATGTATGTATGTATGTATGTATGTATGTATGTATGTATGTATGTATGTATGTATGTATGTATGTATGTATGTATGTATGTATGTATGTATGTATGTATGTATGTATGTATGTATGTATGTATGTATGTATGTATGTATGTATGTATGTATGTATGTATGTATGTATGTATGTATGTATGTATGTATGTATGTATGTATGTATGTATGTATGTATGTATGTATGTATGTATGTATGTATGTATGTATGTATGTATGTATGTATGTATGTATGTATGTATGTATGTATGTATGTATGTATGTATGTATGTATGTATGTATGTATGTATGTATGTATGTATGTATGTATGTATGTATGTATGTATGTATGTATGTATGTATGTATGTATGTATGTATGTATGTATGTATGTATGTATGTATGTATGTATGTATTTTTTTTTTTATTTTTTTTTATTTTATTGAACTTTAACAGCATGCCCCGTTACGGAGTAACATTACATGCATTTAATTACATAGATACATTATAAATAGTAATCACATTTTGATATTATTTTACAATAGTTTTTTAAATATTAGAATTTAAATGTTCAATTCACGTATTGTTTTAAAATAAAAATTGTTTACAAGTCAATTGAATTAACATATATACAAAAAGCTTTCAAATGTTTATTTATAAGGTTTTGGTTTGACACTGGCCAATTTCCTCCATTCTTGTGTACTTCTTCAATCAACTTGTCCCTCTGATGTTTTGTGTCTCTACATTCATAGATGAGATGGTTTGCGGTCTGCTGTGGGCTATTGCAGGTGCATTGGGGATCATCTATGATATGAAATCTATACAAGTAAGCTTTAGTTTTTCCATGTCCTGATACCATTGCAGTGAATGTCGCTGTTAATGGTAGTTTTGTCTTAAGACGATCCTTTATCAAAGGGAAGAATGATTTGGTAAGGGCTCCTTTACTTGTACTGCTCCATCTCTGTTGCCACTGTAGATGTCCTGCCCTCTCTATTTCAGTTTTCAAAGAAGATTTTGGTACCTTGTTGTAAATAGTCTTTATTTCGATGTCTTCAGCAGCTGATTTTGCTAATATGTCTGCTAGCACGTTACCAGTAACTCCTGCATGTGCTTTCACCCAACTAAAGTGTATTGTCCACTGATTTCTTTCTAAAGTTCCTAGTCTATTAAGTGTCTCCTCAGGAATATAATTGTGTTTATTGTTGTTTTGTAAGGTGGATAGTGCCACCTGACTATCTGTAAATATGGCTACAGTCTTCTCTTTGTTCAGCGTATTTGCCATGTTTTGTAGCTCTTCAAGTGCTTTCAAAATAGCCAGTTGTTCGGCCTGATTGTTTGAACACCTTCCATCCAGCCTGAATTGCAGTTGTCGAATTACAGTATTGTGCTTGTACAGAACTACAGCAGCCCCGACTTTTTCATCTGATTTACTCCCATCCGTAAAAATTTGAAAGACGTATGCCCCATCATCCTCAACTGCTTTTATATGAGGTCGTTCTGCTGGATGGTTCCAGACGCTTGGTGGTAGGGGTGCATCATAGTCACGTTCACTGTGTATATCATTATACAGTTTTATTTTGCCTTGTATTGTTATACCAATTGGCTGGATGCCGGCAATAACACAAGATGCATCATAAGAAATTGTCCTATATGCCTTCGTCATTTTTATATTGAACAATCTCTGAATCCTCTCGAATTTTTTAATGTTCTTCTGCTTTTCTAGGGCAAATCCCCACACAGGAGCACCATAAGTTAAAATAGGTTCTATTGCGTCTTTATAAATAGTTTCTAGCGCCTTATTTCCCAGTCCCCAAGTGAGTTTTGCGCACTTGGAAAGATTATGCAGAAGTCGTAGTGCTTTGTCATGTACTTGATCTATGTGGTGATCAAAGCTAAACTTCCTATCAATGTAAATACCAAGATATTTAATAACATCCACTTGTTCCAGAGTTTTATTGTTCAGATATATGCTGATTGCTTCATTATGATTAGTTTTCTTCTTTGATATTACCAAAACTTTTGATTTTGAGTCGTTAAACTGGATTTTATTTTCTTTAGCCCATAACTCAATTTTCTTTATGTCCTGATTTGAAAAATTTTCAGCATCTAATATACTTTTTCCTTTTGTCATGACAAGTAAATCATCAGCAAATGCTATTACCTCTGTCCGCGTTGTAAATTCCAATTTTAGCAAAGAGTTATATAGTATATTCCAAAGTCCAGGCCCACAACAAGATCCTTGCGGACAGCCTCGCTGGACCTGTACTTCAGTCCTGAATTCATTCGTAGAGAGAGTTGCTTTCCTATTTTTAAAATAATCCTTTGTAAGTTGGTACAAATTTCTTGGGCACTTCATCTCTCTTAAGTTATTTAAGACACTAGGCCACCAACATGCATCAAAAGCTCCTTTCACGTCCAAACTCACCAAAACAACATAACCAAAAGATTTTAGCTCATCTTCAATGAATACCTTCAGCGCCATTGCTGCATCTGTCGTGCTTTTCTGAGCTTTAAATCCAAATTGTCTTGTACTGTAAAGGTTTCTCGTGTTAATATGATATTCAATCCTATTTATCATTAACTTTTCTAAAACTTTACCGCATATGTTCAACAAGCTGATTGGTCGATATTTTGTTATCGTTACACTATCTTCTTTGCCTGGCTTTACTATAGGAACTATAGATGAACGCTTCCATCTTTCTGGAAAAATTCCTTCCATAAGACATTGATTATATATTGCTGTAAAGAAATATGGGAACATTTTAAAAGCATTTAACAGAATATCACTAGATATTCCATCTTCTCCCGGTGACTTTTTTGGATTGAAATTTTTTAATACAACCCAAATTTCATTAGGTGTAAATTCCTTGTCATCTGGGGTACTAATTACTTCCTCTGCAAGCCTCCTTAGGTCTTTTTGTCGTTCAGTATCATCTTGTACCCTATCCTCCGGAATGAAGTTCTCCAGCATATACTTTAATGTGCTTGGTATATCTTCAGTGTAGGTTCCATCTTCTCTTTGCAATGTAGTAAGTGAATTCTGATATCTTATTTTATTGGCTGCGATCTTATAGACTACAGTCCAAGGATTAGTCCCATCAGTTACATTACAAAATTCCCTCCAGGATTTAAACTTTTCGTCATTTATTTTCCTTTGGTATTGCCGATTACCTTCCAAGTACTGATTCCTTCTTTCTTCTCTTAACTGCTCATTATTAATAGTTCGTTGATATCGTCGTCTTAATGCATTTACCTTTTTCCTCAATATGGTTAGTTCAATGGTCCACCAGGGAACTGATTTGCCTTTAATTGCCTGCTTCTTACCCCTGCTTACTCTAAACGCTTCCCTGCATGCAGCTTCCATACTATTGTAGAACATTTCAATTGTATATTCAACATTATTTTCTTTTACTTTATGGGCGAGCTGTTCATCCACACTCTGTCCATTGCCCAGACAATTAAAATTTTTGGTCAGCTTTCGTGGCAACGTTTCCTCAAATGTCTTATAATTTTCTGGTCTAGTTATATATTTAATTCCCTTTAATGTACGAGTTTGGGTTTTGATTGCATTTCCTATTGTGAACGATATTATCTTATGATCAGAGCAGCTTTCTTGCTCTCCAACGGTCCATTCCCTTACATCTCTAAGGAGTTTGTCATTAACGATAGTCAAATCGACCCAACTCCTTCCAGTTTGGGATTCAAAAGTTGGCAAGCCGTTGTTTTCATTCATGATATGTAAATTTGTTGCTGTAATGAATTCTTCAAATATTCTACCACGCTGATTAGTTATTATATCATGCCAAAGTTTGTTTCTGGCGTTACTATCTGCTAGTATTATCAGACCCTTTCCTTTAATATGCTGGAGAATATTTTCAATCTTGTTAATGTCATCTTCTATATTCAAGTGCCCATCAAAGTACATACAAGCTGCAAAAAATGTTTTCTTATTATATACAACCTGTATAACGACACAATCACTGTCGGAAAGCTGACCAATGGTAGTTACGTCAATATTTTTGTTGTTTATAAATATTGCTGCTCGTTTACCCGTAGTACCAACTGTATATATTCTAAAATGTAATGGTACACCTGCTGGTTTATTGTTAATCAAGTAGGGCTCCTGAATAAATACTATATCTATAGCTTTTTCATTCACAAGCTGTACCAAATTAGCAGTCGCAATCCTTGAATGTCTCAAGTTAACCTGAAAACATGTTAATCTGTATCTATCCATTTTAATAGTCGGTATTGTCTTTTAGCCGCCTAAGTGTTGCTTGATAACAGGAGCAATTCGTATCCAGTGCAGAATGATTTTCTGACACTTTGTTGTCTCTGTTATATTTATTATACGTTACACAATTAATGCATTTATATGCAGCTCTGTTAGCAGTACATTCCTTTAGAGCATGCTTCTCTGCGCAATTTGGACATGTTTGCTGTCCTTTACAGTCCTGCGCACGATGATTATATTTACAGCAATTGAAGCAACGCCCAGCCTTGACATAATCATCCCAGTTACACATATTCCATCCTATTTTTAATCTTTTGCCAAGTATTTCCCTCCGTACAGTTGAAGTGACTTCAACAACCAAATTCAAATTCTTTTTCCTATCATGAAAGGAAAATTTAGGCTGAATCTCTGTGCTGAAATTCTCCAGCTCTGTATTTTGTGCTGTTAAAACCTCCACAGCATTCTCCGTTGTTATCTCATCTGGTATATTGAAAATAATTATTCTTGGATTTCTTTTCTTCGAGACGGTAGCCTCAAGCTCCTCTCCACACTTATTATTAATATTGTTGCAAATAGTATCTACTTCAGCTTTATTGTTCGATTGTATTAGAACTTGTCCGTTCCTCAATGCCTTTACAGACTGAACACCAACCTTCATCTCTACAGGATTAACCTTAGTTTTCACCAGTGTCTTTATATATTCCACACTTTGATTATTCTTGCTCCGAACAAGCAGTTTAAAGCACTTAGAGTCCCCTGTACGTGCAGCGCCAGTCAACACCGAAGCATAACTCCTTTCTACCCCAAATTGCTCCACAACCCGTTCGGAAGATATCACCCCAGGTGTCACTTGTGATGCTATTCTCGCTCTCTTGCCAACACTCAACTGTTCCTGATAGTTCTGCACTGCCATTTGTAAACTTTCGGTTTCATTTTCCTTCTGATTCACGATGTCTTTCATTTTTGTAAAATATTTACGTAAACTACTTACCGACTTCACAATATCCTGCTTCAAATCTTGACGCAAGTTTTTACTAGCCTCCGTAACATTTAAGAGCATTATAAAGGCTCTCTCAATACCCTCACTAACTTCATCCACCATTTTGAAATCTCTTGTTTATTATTCCTTGTTAACTCAAACGAAACATTCCAATTAAGATATAACTTTGTATTTCTCGATTTAGTCGTGCGGTTCACGGCCTCCTGAATACTAGTTTCTATGCTTCTCAATCCATGAACAATGTCTGGGTCCGTCAATTCCCTTAAAACTCTGTAACTCAGCAATGCCCGGTTCAACTAACACGCCCACAAAGAAACAGCCTCACAAAAAACATTATGAAATGCCGAACACAAACAAGTACTTGAAAGTCACGCCACTAACACCGAATAATCAAGAGCACACTCACTCGCATTCTTCCTCCACGAATATCACGGCCTCCTCCTGTATGTATGTATGTATGTATGTATGTATGTATGTATGTATGTATGTATGATGTATGTATGTATGATGTATGTATGTATGTATGTATGTATGTATGTATGTATGTATGTATGTATGTATGTATGTATGTATGTATGTATGTATGTATGTATGTATGTATGTATGTATGTATGTATGTATGTATGTATGTCTATAGGATAATTTGACAAAGAAGTTCATAGTTCCACCATCAGAGAGAGGAGAGCAGACGACAACAGATGCTAGTTGGAGAGAGGTTGAAAATGTAGGCAATGGCCTTTGAAACTAGTCCCTCAATAGTATAAAAAAAGTAAGTGACAAGTGTCAATAAACCGACTACAAATAGTTTTTATGATCAAATACTAGTGGTTGCAGATACATGGAACTCTTTTTTGAAGGGAATACTCACCACTTTTACCTTCATGAAGAAGGATAAGACTTTTTTATCCAATAAATTTGTTTGTTAACCACTTCGCCAATGGCCATTTAAAACCTTCAGGAGCCGGAAATGGATACACAACAAACAGAACAAGACATTTAAATGGTTAAATGCTGTAAAAATGCATCATAAATGCAGGGTTCAATATTTGGCCCATTTTTATTTCTCTTATATAGTAATGATTTAGGTCTAGGTTTAAATAAAACGGGTGAGAACATCAATTTGACACTCTTTGCGGATGATACCAGCATATTAATGACTGGGAAAACCTCGAATGAGGTATTAAGCTATAATAATACTTTTAATAAAAAAATTGTCAATTGGTTTCTAAAAAATAAGCTAAAAATAAATGAAGAAAAATCAGTAGCTATAGGCTTTCACCACAAATTAAATAACACTGCTCAATTCCCAAGTATATACTTAGGGAATAAATCACTACTCTATGAATCAAATACCAAATTTCTAGGAATATGGTTAGATGAACACTTAAAATGGGAAAAACAAATTCAGCAACTAGAATTGAAACTAAGCAGAATTACATTCGTTATTAAATCAATGAGGGAGTCTGTAAACACAAATGTGTTGAGAATTATTTATTTTGCTTATTTTCATTCTGTAATTACTTATGGTATACTTAGCTGGGGAAATGCTAAAGATGTATCAAAAATATTTAGACTGTAGAAAAGGGCTATTCGTTATATAGTAAATATTCCTTTCACCACCATCTGTAAACCGTATTTTAAACTACTAAAAATACTTCCATTACCCTGTGTGCATATATATGAAGCTCTAGTTAGGACAAGAATTGTACTTGCTCAATTTGAAACAAATTTGCAGATACATACACATAATACAAGAAGTAAATCAGATCTACGCATTATAAGCCACAATACAACTTTATTTACACATAACTTTGAACATAAAGCACTATTATTATACAACAAACTACCCAATGGCATTAAAAGTATAACATCGGAAAAAAGGTATAAACTGGCTCTAAAAACATTTTTAAGAGGGTTGCTATTATTCAGTGGAAGAATACTTAAAACATGGTCAACATATCAATACTTCCTAAAGTGATAAATACCTGTGTAACTTCTGAGGTGATGCTTGTAATTATCTATTCAATAAGTGCCCTTTATAGTATTACTTACCTCAGTTTGTGATATAAAAACTTGTGTAATTTCTAATATGATGTTACCTAGTTTGTAATGTTGACGAAGCCTATATCTTTGTACAAGATTTATTATGGTGAATAAAAAATTATTATTATTATTATTATTATTATTATTATTATTATTATTATTATTATTATTATTATTATTATTATTATTATTATTATTATTATTATTATTATTATTATTATTATTATTATTTATTATTATTATTAATTATTATTATTATTATTATTATTATTATTATTATTATTATTATTATTATTATTATTAATTATTATTAATTATTATTATTATTATTATTATTATTATTATTATTATTATTATTATTATTATTATTATTATTATTATTATTATTATTATTATTATTATTATTATTATTATTTATTATTATTAATTATTATTATTATTATTATTATTATTATTATTATTATTATTATTATTATTATTATTATTATTATTATTATTATTATTATTATTATTATTAATTATTATTAATTATTATTAATTATTATTAATTATTATTATTATTATTATTATTATTATTATTATTATTATTATTATTATTATTATTATTATTATTATTATTATTATTATTATTATTATTATTATTATTATTATTATTATTATTATTATTCCGTATCTTCCGTATTTATTAAGTTACTTAAATGAAACAAAAACTGTTTTAAAACCCATTAAAGGCAGTATACATTTACAGTAACAAAAAAGTAGAGACTACATTAATAAATTGTTGAAATTTCGCCACTTTGATTCACTGTAGCAAAAGCCATTCTTTGCGCCGAGCATGCCTAATATTTGAATCATTTTGTTTTGTGTGTATACGAAAGAATGTATGTATGTATGTATGTACAGCTACACAAGCGACTTCTCTGGTTCAAGGTTTTAGATTTTAGTTTATGCTATACCAAGCGATAATCATACGAGTATATTATTAAATTTTAGATGAGTCGTATTTCTTACACATCTGCTTCACTTTCGTACCTATTTTGAGGACATGTTTCGCAAATCTTCGTTTGCATCTACGGCTCTTGTGTGACTGACGCTAGATCCAGCGGTGTGGGTAATTCTGGGGTTGTTGCTGCCATCTGTTGATTTAGTGATGAACTGAAATGTGGGATTCTCTTCTAGCGGGATTTCAAAGTTCATTAGTTGGTTTTTATGTTTTTCTATGTATATCCTCTCCCATATGACGAGTTCACTATGTTTTTGTACGTATTTTAGTAATTCTGTGCTATCTTCAATTTCATGATTTTCAGACCAGAAATGAGCTGCTATTGCGGACTTATCAATATTTTTGTATCTTAAGTGCCTGAAGTGTTCTTTCTTTCTAGTGCCTATGTTCCTTTTTGTCCTCCCTATGTAAATTTTTTCACAGTCTTTACACTTAATTTTGTAAATGCCTGACTTTTCCTCTGGTTTTATCTTATCAGTATTATTACTGTGAAGTAGGTTTTTAATGTTGTAATTGTTTTTTGGTGCCAATGTTATATTGTATTTCTTGAATATTTTTTGGAACTTTTTTGTGGCCCAGGGGTGGTAAGTAAATTTAGCAAATCTAGTTTCTTGTTTTATTGGTGTGAGAGCTGTGATCTGTTTTAATTTCTTTTGAAGTTTGAATAATTTTAGTTTTTTATCTACAAGGTTTTTTCCATATCCATTTTTAATTGCAGTTTTTAAGATTTGATGGTATTCGTTTTGATATTCTTGCTGGCTGAGAGGTAGATTTACTAATCTGTGTGTGAGACTGTTGATGGTTGCATGTTTGTGTGGAATTGGGTTGAAACTATTTGCTTTGATGTAATTATCTGTGTGTGTTGTTTTTCTATGAATGCCAAATTCTAGTTTTTCATTGCCTTTTTTGATTTTAAGGTCTAAAAAAGGTAGAGTACAGTCCTCTTCAGTTTCTACTGTGAATTGTATGCTGGGTTCTTGCAGGTTGAGTAGTTTCAAAGCATCATCTATTGGTTTGTAGGGCACTATTGCAAAGATGTCGTCTACGTATCTGTACCATGTTTTAAACATATGAGGGAAGGCTTTAGTAATATGTGTTTCGAAAAAGCTCATGTATAGATTGGCCAAAAATGGTGATAGCGGGCTTCCCACAGCTAGTCCTGAAATTTGTTTATAATATTTTCCATCGAAGACAAAATAATTTTGATGTATACATAATTCAGTCATTGCCACATATTCTTCTATTGCATTGGCATCCAGGTTTATAGAATTTAGCCATTTTTTCAGTTGAATCAAAAGTTTGTCTAATGGAATGCTAGGGAAGAGGGAGCGGACATCAAAGGATACTAAAGTGTCATGAGGTTTTAGTTTAAGATTTTGAATTTTTTCTACCAGGTCTAAAGAGTTTTTTATACTCAGAGTATGGAATTGTGGAAAGGACTGAAATTTTTTGGTTAGCCATTTTGCCAGAAGGTAAGTAGGAGTGTTTATATTATTTACAATGGGTCTCATGGGTATGTTGGGTTTGTGTATTTTAGGCAAACCATATATTCTTGCAAGGGTAGGGTTGTCTGGTTTGATAGTTTTTTGTTCTGTAGTTGTTAAAATTTAACTATTAATGATGGTTTTTTGTACATCTTTTATGCATCGGTTGAGTGGATTAGAATCTATTTCCTGGAATTCTTTTTGTTGTAGTAACTCTAACATTTTTTCTTTGTATGTAGCTGTATCTAAGATTACTATTTTGTTCCCTTTATCAGCCCTTGAGAAGATTACCTCCTTTTTCCTTAATCATTTAATTATCTGAATTTGTTTCAAATGTTTTATTGGCTTTTTATTTATTAAGTTTTCCAATGAGCTTTTTCGAAACACATATTACTAAAGCCTTCCCTCATATGTTTAAAACATGGTACAGATACGTAGACGACATCTTTGCAATAGTGCCCTACAAACCAATAGATGATGCTTTGAAACTACTCAACCTGCAAGAACCCAGCATACAATTCACAGTAGAAACTGAAGAGGACTGTACTCTACCTTTTTTAGACCTTAAAATCAAAAAAGGCAATGAAAAACTAGAATTTGGCATTCATAGAAAAACAACACACACAGATAATTACATCAAAGCAAATAGTTTCAACCCAATTCCACACAAACATGCAACCATCAACAGTCTCACACACAGATTAGTAAATCTACCTCTCAGCCAGCAAGAATATCAAAACGAATACCATCAAATCTTAAAAACTGCAATTAAAAATGGATATGGAAAAAACCTTGTAGATAAAAAACTAAAATTATTCAAACTTCAAAAGAAATTAAAACAGATCACAGCTCTCACACCAATAAAACAAGAAACTAGATTTGCTAAATTTACTTACCACCCCTGGGCCACAAAAAAGTTCCAAAAAATATTCAAGAAATACAATATAACATTGGCACCAAAAAACAATTACAACATTAAAAACCTACTTCACAGTAATAATACTGATAAGATAAAACCAGAGGAAAAGTCAGGCATTTACAAAATTAAGTGTAAAGACTGTGAAAAAATTTACATAGGGAGGACAAAAAGAAACATAGGCACTAGAAAGAAAGAACACTTCAGGCACTTAAGATACAAAAATATTGATAAGTCCGCAATAGCAGCTCATTTCTGGTCTGAAAATCATGAAATTGAAGATAGCACAGAATTACTAAAATACGTACAAAAACATAGTGAACTCGTCATATGGGAGAGGATATACATAGAAAAACATAAAAACCAACTAATGAACTTTGAAATCCCGCTAGAAGAGAATCCCACATTTCAGTTCATCACTAAATCAACAGATGGCAGCAACAACCCCAGAATTACCCACACCGCTGGATCTAGAGTCAGTCACACAAGAGCCGTAGATGCAAACGAAGATTTGCGAAACATGTCCTCAAAATAGGTACAAAAGTGAAGCAGATGTGTAAGAAATACGACTCATCTAAAATTTAATAATTGTTCGCTTCACTGTGGTGTTCCAATACAGTTAAATCTCGATATACGAGTATATGTTGCGTTACACTCACACGCTGGAAAGAAAACTCTTTGTCAGCATCTGTTATTAAAGTGTTTCTCAACCAATGTTTCTGGCAGCCTTATGCAGCTGTTTTCGCTCAGTATTTTAGTTATTTATACTGTCTGTGTTCAGAGTGATTTCTTATAGTTATCAAGAGCTAAATGAATGGCACATTTGAAATTGTTAAATTTCAATGTTAACCATGGCTTATCCCCGTAATGTAGCAAATAAATTAGCTTGCGTATATCATGTGTACAGGCTTCTGATATTGCTTTAGAAAATCTGGAAGATTTGTTGTACGATTATGAAGGAGAAGTTTAGGATATAGATAGCAGTGACGTGTATTGGTCTACAGATGGCATGTTAGCTACTCCATTGTTTGGGGAAATGGCGGGTCAAATATGGGTGATGCGGATCAGCTATTACTAGCTATCCCTCTTTATGAAAAACAGTTAAATGGTAAAAAAGAAGTATTTTTATACCACTGGATGTAACCATGCACAATTGTTTAGTAATTTTCAGAGTTGTAAATTCATGTAAGATATTCATCTACCTGTACTTGCACGTGTAAATAGCTCGTAACCTAATTGAGTATTATAATACTCAGAGGCCTCTTTATATTGGGGGGTAAGTAATTCACCACGACATCACCCCTCATACTTGACAAAACACTTTCCTAAAAGGATAACACCCACAACCGAAAAATTTGTAACAATTTCGAAAATGTCACGTGTGTTGCGAAAAAGGAAAGCAATATTATTTGGTGTGAATCTGCAGATGTGCCCTTGAGTGTTTATCAAGGTTTGGAGGTGTACAATTCAAAAAGAAACCTTTAAGGGTACGTTTACATCCCTTATAGAACTAATTTAAATTTATTGTAAAATAGGGACATTAAAATAATTGGCATTAAATGAGCATTAAATGCATGTATGCGCAGGACGCCTATACACGTCCATATCAGTTTGGGGCATTTCAACTTGAACGTCATATGACATCCATCTCGGTGAAAGGGTTAAAGAAGTAAGGATTATTTTCTTCACTGTACTACCACTTGATTAAAATTTATCAGCAATTATTTTATTTTAAAATAACCAATCATTTTATTATCACCAAAGTAGATCCCAAAAAGCACTTACATATTTTTATCATCCTAAAATTTAATATAGCATCAATAATTTCTGAGAAAATTGCTCAACTATCCCAGAAGATGTCATTCATGGAAAGTGCAGGTCAAAGCAAAAATGGAGAAACCAAAACTTACATAAATTTACAAAGATCACATCTCTACCACAGGGGAAGACAGGTAGTGGCAGTGTGACGTCAGCTCCATCAGCTCTAACCACCAAATATGCCACCAAACGAAAGGCAGGTTAGCGAGTGACGTCACCACGCTGATTTTTGCTGCCCAAAAGGAAGGAAATAGTTTGATGTGTTGGTGTTCCGACAGCGTAGGAAAGACAGGAAATGTATCAGGTATTAATAATATGTACAACTTATATCTTGGGTGTTGTAATATTAATGTTGACTACTTTAATTACACAATTGGTCACAGTTTATAAACAATTACATTTTGGCCCTGTGCTATGAGAAAATATATAAAACTTCAACTCGTAGTTTATCTGAAGGACAGGCAGGTTATAAAGTAAATAAAATAAAACATAAAGTAATTTTCTCTGCAAATTAGAGGAGACCCTTTCAGAACAGAATTACGTGGACATTTTCCGACACTTTGTGTTTCGTTTTTCTTTAACTAGTTTATCAATGTCAGGACGTAATGTCTGGGAAATTTGTAATCAAAGGCTGCATCTTAGATTGTGATCCAACAAGGTACTTTGGGGTTTGGACTCAGGACTTAGCTAATTTCATAACAGAAAAAAAAAAAATTGTTCACACACATATGTCAAGCCAAACTACAAAATGTCCGTGCGGCAAGTGAATACAGCCTCGGAAATCTGTTTGCGGGACATTCTTGTAAAATTAAGCCAAGTCTTTCTTGTGTGTATATTTGTCCTTCAACAAATCGCCACATTTTAAATTTAACAGTTCCATTTGGCCATTTACATAGGCAACTTGGTACTACACGGCTCTTGCCTGACGTCACACGCACTGCAGGCCTCGCCCACGACTGAAATACGTCACAACTCTCAAAGCTGGCCTCCTCTGCTCCACCCTGTGTACAAGTTACGATCTTTTTTTGCCCTCTCTACTACATACAAGAAGCTTTGTATTCCACCCAAAAATTCAATGGAAATATATGTTTTGAGGTTCCTTGAATAAGACTGTGCAAGCCTTAAAATATGTGTACAGCAACCAGATATTTCCAAAACCTGCTAAAAAACTGCAATACCTGAAAATTAAATATGATGTCCTCTGTGCGTTTTATATCTTTATTGTTTTTAAACTCCTGATTTATCCTGTAGTAGAAATACTCTTTGTCAGTGAATTTTAGTTCTTGTCCATAACGAAGAATACTTTTGTACAGCTGCAGAACTTGTCTAGGGGATGGTATGCTCATCTTCTAGGTTTTAGTCCACCTGAAAATAATACACCAGATGAACCTATATTTACAAAATTATAAAGGAAGAATATTATCAGTATTACCCTAGCCTTATATGTTGATCACTAAATGATAATTTCTCTGTTTTTATACAGTATATATTAAATTGTAATGTTTATCTGTCATTTGGTAGTTACAAGCAATTATAATAGGCTTTGTCAACCCAGGATATTGCCTAAGTGTATTCACACATACACCCAGGGTACATAGAGCTTAGAGAGAAAAACTATATTGAGTCATATCGGACGATCAATGAAATGATGCTCAAATGAGAACAGGGTTCATAGATCTTTGAGTTACCAGACATTCGCCTTTCAGGTTAAGGGAAAACCTCCAACGTTAAGTCATATCGGACGATGAATGAAAAGATGTTCAAATGAGTACAGGGTACATAGAGCTTAGAATTACCATTCATCTTTCAGGATAAGAGAAAACCTCCAATGTTACGTCATATCGGACGATGAATGAAATGATGTTCAAATGAGTACAGGGTACATAGAGCTTAGAGTTACCAGACATTCATCTTTCAGGATAAGAGAAAACCTCCAACGTTAAGTCATATCGGACAATGAATGAAATGATGTTCAAATGAGTACAGGGTACATAGAGCTTAGAATTACCAGACATTCATCTTTCAGGATAAGAGAAAACCTCCAACGTTAAGTCATATCGGACGATGAATGAAATGATGTTCAAATGAGTACAGGGTACTTAGAGCTTAAACTTACCAGACATTCATCTTTCAGGATAAGAGAAAACCTCTAATGTTAAGTCATATCGGACGATGAATGAAATGATGTTTAAATGAGTACAGGGTACATAGAGCTTAGAGTTACCAGACATTCATCTTTAAGGATAAGGGAAAACCTCCAACATTAAGTCATATCGGACGATGAATGAAAAGATACTGAAATGAGTACAGAGTACACAGAGCGTAAGAGTTACACAACATTCATCTTTCAGGATAAGGGAAATCCTGGAAAAAACCTTATCCAGATAATTCACCCTGACAAGGATTTCAAGCCGGAACCTCTACAATGTGAGGCAGACATGCTACCTGCACACCACAGAGGCAGACTAAGTCATACACTGATACATGAAATCAACTGGTACATCATGGGATAGCTTCTTTATCCCCAAGTGTTAACCTTCCTTTATTGTAATAATGGTGCTTAGGTGTTGGGAGAAAACAAAGATACTGAGAAATCTGGTAACTCTGAGTGGTGATAGGGCTTATGCTAAAGGCCCAAACAACTGTAGTTCACATCTATGTTTGATCCATTGGATATTTAGCGCTGAGGAGCACAAGGGGTGATTGGATAACGTGCAAGTCCCAGCTCCTGGTTATAATGTAGGACTGTGTTCATATCCACTGATAAAGGTCAGTGCCAGGGAGGGGCCATTGCATAAGCTGATGCACTCCTGAAGGCACTCCAGGACTCCCACCTAAGATGGCGCCCAGGATGTGAGCAAGTCATTGGAAACGTTTGCAGTGGTGGAGGAGATTGTTGCTATGTCAGGAAAATAAAAAAATAAACAAAAGTATTAAAAACAGTGGAAAAGAAGTACATGAGTCTTGTGGTCCACGCTACTTAGTCATTACTATAGAAGTGAGGAAAGCCGAAAATTTACTACAGTGAACCTGTTTATTATTCAGAAGGGTTTAGACAATTCTGCTGGTTCTATAAAGTCACGTTTTGATTTCACAATGGCATGCTCCCAGTCGAAGTTGTTTCACCGACAAGGCCGCAAAAATTACGATATGCTTATGAGTTATCCGGTGCACATTTATAGGACTCTGAACCCCTCGCATGGTGCTGTAAACCAAATGTCAGTATGTCCAATGTGAAGATTCAGGAAAACTTGGTGGAACAAGGTGTGACCACTGTATATCAAGTGCACTGCAAAGAATAAGGTGAACTGGTGCCCACTCGTACCGTTTCTTTCCTTTGATAAGATAGGTCTCCTGCAAAGGATCAAGGCACGGTATAAGGCTATTGAAATGAGGCCCTAAATACTTAATCCATTGAGGTGCTACAAATGACAGTGCTCTGACCACATGAGTGAGTCTTGCACTGGAGTTGCTAGCTGCATTAACTGTGGAGTCAAGCATGATGATGCATGTACTTTGACTGCAACACGTGTCAAATGCAGAGGTAATCATTCTGTGATCTCCAGAGAATGACCCTGTTTTATGGAGGAAAAGACGATCCAAGAGATCCGGATAAGATAGGTGCCTTTCTTGGAAGCCAGGAAGCTCTTGCATATTTGTCAACCTTCTGATCCTAGGACCGTTACTTACAGCTAAACCAATACCTAGACATGAAATCACAACACAAACTAGCGACTTAAACAGGGCAGTAATTGCAGAAAAAACAATTACACCAAGATTACAGCCAAAGCAATAGACACTAGCACAAACAACAATGAGCACGCCTACCAAGTCCAATCCTAAGAAGAACATTTCAGCTAACTTACTGCCGAAAGCATGGCATGTAATATGAAATCATTTAGGTAAACAAATTTGGATGTTATCTACCGCATGCTTAAATATAACCTACAAAAGAAACAGTACAATATATTCTTGGTGTGTGCTTAATGCATACCTACCTTTGATAGTAACTTTTGGTAAGGTTCAGAAATAAATCTCGTAAAACTTAGAAAGGTGAGAACTGTTTGGTAGCTGTAACTTATTTAAACCCAAAAGCCAGGGACCTATACAGGAAGCAAAACAAGTTGGGCTACCTTAAGCACACAAGAAACCTAAAATAAAAGCGAGCCTTAGATATGATCTGATTGGAGTCGAACCGGGACCATTATTTGAGAACAGCTTTGCAATTCAGTTGCTTCCTCAACCTTCAAGTCGTAAACAAAACAAATATTTGGATGTTTTATATGGCACACTACAATTTCGCAGACGAAAAATGGTACCGAATGTTCATTGTGTAGCTGCGTTTACTTAAAGCAATGCAAACCTAACAGCAACATTCGAAAATATATATATATATATTATTACGCACTGGATCACTAATTAATGCATAGAAGTCACGCACCATAAACTAAGAGATGCTGTAAAATACAATACGAATGTGCGGTAAGGTTATGGTCACCTTACATTAAATTACTGTTGCCAAACCTGGGTGCTAAAAAGTCGCCGAGAGAGACTGTCAAAAAGGGCCAAGTAAGGAGAAGCTTATAAACAATTATACAAAGTTTTCGAAAACGATTGCAACAATTTAACAAAATCATACTCAGGAAGTATTTGAGATATTAATACCAGTCCTTTTTTTTTTTCAGTTCACCAGCTCAAAAAGTCCCCCCCCCCCCTTACCTTATGTTTTATTAGTACTCCGTTTGTTCTGCAAACATCAAGCCGATTGTCGATTTCTGCCCAACAGCGCTCATCGATCTTCTCAGGCGTAAGCGTTGAAATAGCAACGGTGATAGGAGTGATTCTGATATGTGTGATAATGGTGATACTGTGTCTTAAAACATGATCGGATTACTGTACACAATACTTGTCCTACGTATCCCTACTACTACTACAAGGGGATTTTAGGGCTTATTTCGCCCGTGGGTTTATTTCACCCTGGCTTATTTCGCCCTATGGCTGCTTCAGGGGTGTACTCTCTTCAGCCTTGATTTTATTTGGAGTTGAGGTAGGACGACTTTTTTTTTTTGGTTTATTAGGTTATGTATGCATATGTTAACAAGTTGTCACATGTCGTTATTGGCTAAGTGCAATACTGTTAGTATTTTATATATATATATATATTCCTTTCTTTATTTTATTATATATTTATTTTTTAATTATTATATCTTTTTATTTTTAATACATTTTTTAAAATTAACAAACCTGTGGTATGTGTACAGTTATGGTATGTACACAAACGCCATTATTCAAGCTAGAAGTATTCGGAGATGTTCTTGGATCTCGTCTTCCTCGGCTTCCTTGTACCAGGGTGACGATTGGTAGGGCCGTGGTCTCCGTCTTCTTGTAGTTTTCTGCTGCTGCAATCAGCTGCCTCCTGTACGGCCTCTCGGGCGCGTTTACGATGTACCTGTACATCCGGTCTTGTATGTGTTGTTAAAGTGGGGTTGCCTTACAGATGTCATACACTTCTTCGTTTTTGTGCCAGGGTACGAGTTTGTTGGCTATTCTTAAGCACTTTCTCTCCATCTGTAGAAGCCTGGTTTTGATATCTGTTTTCGTTATTGTCCGGTGACGATAGCGGCGTAGGTGAAGTATGGTTTTACTATTGTCTTATACAGTTGATTGAGGATCGGTGCTGAGAGTCCTATTTTGCCTATTTTTGATAAGTAGTGTAGGGTGGAGATTGCTTGTTTTGCTTCTTTCATTTTTTGCTGGAAATGTGGTTTTGTGCTTAGTTTTTTTTTTATGAAGCTTTATTCCCAGGTATTTTACGGTGGTCTGTATAGGTATTTTGTGTCCTTGGTAGGCTATCGTCGATTCTTGGTAGTTCCGCTTTGCTTTCCTGCGGAAAATGATGGCTTGAGTTTTGCTCGTGTTTACTGTGAGGCGCCATTTGGATGCCCATCTGTCAAAGGCTTTTAGCTGTTTCTCTATTCTTGGTTTTGCGTTCATTAGCTTAGGAGCGCTGCTCAGATAAGCAGGGTCGTCGGCGTATTGAGCTAGTTCTATTGCTGGGTGGATTGGTTGTGGAGTGTCTGATGTGTAAATGATATATAGTAGTCCGGAGATAGCGCTTCCTTGAGGTGTGCCTGCTTCTAGTGTAATGGGTACTGAGAGATTGTTGTTGATTTTTATGCGAGCTGTCCTGTGATGTAAGAAGCTTGCCGTCCATCTTATAATGCGCTTTGGGATGCCCATCGTATTCATTTTATATAATAGTCCATTTGTCCAACATCTGTCGAATGCTGCTTGTATGTCGAAAAAGACACCCATGGTTGTGAAGCCTTTATTGATGTTGTTCTGGATCGTTGACATAATTCGTAGTTGCTGGTCTTCGATTGTTATGGTTCTCCTGAAGCCGGCTTGGGTGTTTGGAATCAGTTGGTGATGTTCAAGGTAGCTTTGTAGCCGCTTCACTAATATTTTTTCAATGCAGTTAATGAGTTGGGCCGGTAATTTTCAGGGCTGGTGTTGGACTTTCGTGGTTTCTCCAGTAGGATCATGTGAGCCTCTCTCCAGGTCTGCGGGGGGTATCCATGTTTTAGAATTTGGTTGTATAAAGCTGTAATTTTGTCCATCATCTGGATGGGGATGCGTTTTAACATTTGGTACGTAATGGTGTCTGCACCGGGGGCGGAGTTTCCTAAGTGTCGCAACGTTTCTATGTATTCTGCCCTTGTGATGGGCCTTTCGGTTTCATCATCTGCATTCAGTTCCTGTGTCCGAATCTGCGGTTGGTAGAGGGTTGCGTTGTTTTTGATGTGCTTATTGACGGTGTTGTAGTGTGACTTGATGAAGTTTGGAGCGTCTGGAGTTTTGAAGACTTTGGAGTAGTGTGCGTGGAAAACTCTTAGTTTCTCCTCTGTTGAAGTGATGTTTTGGTTATTTACCCGGATGGGGTATGTGAACTGTTTCTTCTTTCTTGCTGTTTTTATGAATTGCCAGACTTTTCTTGGTTCTGCAGTTCTGGCTTTGCTGATGTCCTGGATGGTTTTTCCTCACATGGTGTTGTTGTGTGCGTGTATTTCTTGTATTTGGTTGCTTAGATGGTTTAATATGCGTTTGTCGTATTCATGGTGGCTCTTCATGTATTGTCTGTGGGCGTGGCGTTTCCTCTTAATCAGTTGGATGATGTCCTTTGGCAGTGGTTTGCTGTGGCTACTGAAATTTTTGATTTTGGGGGGATGGTGGCGTTCCGGGCTTGCGTGATTTCTTTAGTTATTTCGGTCGTTAGGTCATCCAGTTGATTCATGTTCGTCAGCTGTTGTGGTTCGTATGGCCTCATGTGTTGTCTGATGTGTGTGATGAATTCTGTCCAGTTTGCATTTGTGTAGTCGAAGACCTTGACTGCATTCGTTGTCTCTGTATGCCATGCGGCTGTTGAAATAGTCATGATAATTGGTAGGTGGTCGGACGTGGTTGCTAATTCGATTTCTATGTCGACCATTTTGCTGTATAGTTCTGGGGAGACCAAAATTTTGTCTGTCGACGTTGGTTGTTCGTTGTCCCTCCATCCTATACGGGTGGGTCCTGGGAGATACAGCATTTTAGTGTTGTTTCTAGCAGGAGGGTCTTCAGTAATCTTCCATTGCTATTTGATATTTCGTCGAGTAAGTCAACATGATTTGCGTTTAGATGTCCAGCGATCATTAAGTTCGAGAACGATCTATGCAGGTATTTTATAAGGTCGCACTGTAGTTCGTCGTTTGTGTATATAGTTGCCACATGGTATCCTTTCTTCTTGATCCGGATCCTGATGATGATTGCTTCTTCTGCGTAGGTGTGTGGAAGATGTATGAGCTCGGGATTAAGTTCTGGCCTCACGAGGATGGCCACGCCTCCTCCTGGAGTGTCTGGTCTGTCTCTTCGGAAACATGTGTAAGGCTGTAGTTCAAATGTTTTAAAAGGTTTAAGTTTCGTTTCGTTCAGTGCTATTATATCTGTTTTTTCTGCTGGACTAGTTCTCTTAGTTCATGTTTCTTGGTTCCGATCTCGTTGATATTCAGGAGCAGGATTTTAAGGTTCTGATGTACTGAGATTTTAACACTGTCCATAATTGGTGTATGTAGTATTCTGTGATTTGGCTTTGTGGTTTTTTAGCCCTTCGATGTTTTAGTTTTGCTGACAACGACAGCTAGCTGGCCACCCAGTCTGTAAGTGCTGAGGCTTCTGTTTATTGTTCTTTGTGTGGTGTCGGACAGGTGGTTTAGCATCTTCTGTCGTAGTCCTGGGGGAGTTACGTATCTCCCTCCCCCAAAAAGTCTAGGGCAGTCAAGTCAGGGCTTCTAGGAGGCCGTTGAATTGGACCCGGCCCTATCAATCCACTGATCAGGGATTCTTGCATGCAGAGCTTCTCGAACTTGTATGTGGGATCGCGTCATCTTTGAAATAATAACATTACATTATTTTTTTCTTCAATTTGTTCTATTTGCGAGAAAACATACTGTTCTAGTACGTCTAAGTAACCATTTCTCGTGCTAGTCTGCTCAATAAGATTTATAGGGCCAATGATCTCATAGTACATTAAAACGTACCACTCGTTTACTTTTGGAGAGTCCCCATCATACTAAAAAATTTCAATGGGTGATTCAGATCACCAAATTCATGTCGGTTGACACAACCATCGATCAAGAATGTAACTTAATGAAGCTTTTACGTTTTAAAAAACTTACATGATTGTCAATTTTGCTAAGCATGTCATTTGCGGGCTGAACTCGCTTTTGTCGATCCATGGGTTTAATGCGATGCCTGAGCTGAATTTTGTAAGCGTGAAGACTTAATTGCTTGTGTAACACATTATGAATTGTTGACTTAGATATTCCAAATTGCACACTTCGCTTCGCAATTGTATTTTTGGACTTCGAACACTACTTTGTCGTATATGTTCCACTGTTTCATCACTCGTTCTAGCGCGTGCGGTGGATTTTTGCACGTCAACGTTGCCAATTTCCTCAAAATTTTCATACCACCGTCTAATGCTATTAGTACGAGAGGGATCACCACCATAAACAAATTGGAAAGTGTGCTGAACACATGTAATAGATTTAAATTCTGCTAACCACAACACGCACTGTGCTGCTGAACTGTCGCCATTGCAACCATACTCTCTAGTACAACAATGTGAGTGACCATACTCATTCTGCGTTTCGGCTGAAGATCGCGGGCGGAGAACACTCTATGAGCTCCCATTTAGTGTGCACATCAAATCATTAATTTATCTCAATTACAATGGTAGATATGATTTTGTGAAACTGCTGCAAACTTTTTCGATAACCGTGTAGTGTACAAATCAGATTTCACTTTGTGTCCTCAGTTCCTCTTCCTATTCCTCTGTGCAGGCATCAAAGCGTGGAAATATGTACGCGAAAGATTGTGATTCACATTTCTGTTTACCTTATTGATAAGTTTTTCATTTAAGTATACAACACATTTGCTCTTTGATATTAATGAGTTTTATTTTAAAATTATACAATACAGATTTTAAAATAGCTATCCACTGTTAAATATTTTTAGAATGGTTTAAATTGTCACCATCATTGTATAAAATTGCGTCTTTAGCATTTTCGGGGGGGGGGGTGGGGATGCAAACCAATTCTTCATAGGCTCAACAAACATACGCGTGCCCACCTCTGCAATGTAGGTGGTGCCTTAGTGTCTCACGTTAAAGAGATTTGGAAAGGCTCTAGAGGCTTTAATGGTCACCCTACCTAGGAGGAAGCGAATGCCAGGGAATAGTTCGAAGAAAGTCGGTACAGTAAACGGTGAAATAAGGTTACACACTGAGGATGAGTTCTAGCTAGTCTGGAAGTCTTTGTCTACGTAAAGGATGGTTGGTGGCCTGGTGTGGACTGAGCTGATATAGTTCTCAGTACGATTAATCTATGCAGTATGCAAAGGCCGTAATTGATTGATTGCCGACTTCCAGTTGAAGTGTTTGACATTGTAATCTCTCGCAGCAACAGTAGTAATCAATGAGACATTTTCTAACATGAAGTGTAGCAGCAATCAGATAGTATAACTCTCTGTAGACACCTCACCAAGGGGATATCAATCCGAAGATGCGTTACGTTTCAATATAACGAAACTAACACGGAAGTTTTCAGAATAGCGATGCCGTTTAATGGAGGGAAAACGAGTGGCCAGCATCCTTTATATATTCTAGAGTAGGTTTGCCATATTTCAAACAGAATAGGCCATGGCACCTGGCTTGTGCCTTTCGGTACTGCACTACAGTTATCGTGATATGTTGAACCTATAATAGATCCATGATGGTGCGTTAGCTGAACAATCCATAACAAGAATGTAGTTTAATTTTGTGCTTGGAATGGAAACTATAGATATATTACAATAACATTATTTTTCTTAGAAATACAACAACACCAACTCCAATACTTAGACCATAATACGAGAATCGATTGTAAGAAAAATGGCGGCGCTCGTGGCCCAGCTTGTTATGTTGTGTTTATATCTACAGAGTAAAGTGTGTGTTTGTTTACTTTGACTGTGTGTTTGAAGAATTAATGTAATTCATATTACAGTGGCAATTAGTGACTAACGAGTTAGTTTATAGTTGAGTATTTAACATAAAGTGATAACGTTTACCTAAATATATACTGTGAAGTATTGTCGAAATGCGTCGCTGTTGTGTCCCCAGCTGCAATCTAATTATGGTAGTGCACCTCACACGACATTTAAATTTGCGAAGGAAAAATCGTAATGGGATAAGTGGATCAGGATCATACATCGTAAAGATTTTAAAGTAAATGACAAAACTGTAGTTTGTATTCATCATTTTGAACAGTGCTTTGAGGTTAAGGAAGACATATTTCCCGTAAATGATGGTGAACCAATTCGTGCCCTTCGAAAAGTACCAAAATTAATAGATGATGCCTACCCCACGATTTTTAAGAATCAGCCATCCTATCACACATTAAAGCTCAACCAGAAAATGCGAAATTCTGAAGAACGCATCCAAGACATTTTACAGAGAGTGAAGATAATTTTAATATTTGGTGTGCACAAGATGTTATTGACAGTTTTGAGTCCTTAAAAACCGAAGTGGTGAGGAGATTTTAACCATTGATAGGCATTATTAAAGACGATTAGTTACGTTCGTTTCAATAACATTCAAGATCCCAGCTTCACTGATGTTCCTTCACTTAATGTTTCAAAGTATTTCATAACCTAGGAAAAATATTATGAGCCTACCAGTGGAAAATTTTAAATGAATCTTGCAGTGTGAGGGAACTTGACACCTTCAAACGTGACAATTGGAGCAAACTGGACAATCTGGTGAGTTCTCTTAAATATTATAGTAAAGCAGTATGTCCTTGCCAGAAAAGGTTACCATGTAAACAATGTAAAAGAAACTTTAGTACATGCTACACACGATAGGATGATACAGTCCAATAAGATAAAGTTTGCTGTGTTTAATGCTTATGAGTTGTCACACCTTATAAATTAAATTTTGATTGGAAGCATAAGGTGGAAAATGCATAGTACTGGTCGTGCTACTATATAATGTTGCAAGCTCTTATAATTTGTCATGATGCTCTTTATTTATGTTATTACACATTTTAGTTGAAAGTATAAAGTGATAAATGCTTAGTAGTTACCTCGCTGCTCCGTAATATGGATTATATTATGTCCATTGTGTATAGTTTCCTATTCTACGTAACCAGAGCCGCTGGGCTTCGACGGGCGCCATCTTGGAATCTGTATTATGGTCTGAGTATTGGAGTTTGTGTTGAATACAATCACCGGTGTACAGTCTTTTGTTATGAATAGCATGAATAGTCTTATATTATGAATTGGATGGATGATAATTTACGTAGCGTGTCATCAGCAAGCATATTTTGTTGGGCACGTTGTTCCCTACACATACGTATAATGTACTTTAAAAAGAAAAGAAAATTCTCACGTACGGAGATGCTAGAACGAAAAAGAAATAATAAATGTGGTGAGAGGAAGAAAAGCAAACACTCAGCAGAAGTGGATGACATTTCAGATTGGGTTATCAAACGGTACACAAAATATACAGAAAGCTCGGCAGAAAAGATTTATAGTGCCTCGTCACAATCACAAAATTTCCCACAAATATTAAACATCGCAAAAGTGAGATCATTGCACAATAAAGGGGACGAGATATTGAAAATTTTCGTCCAATACCATTATTATCTGTATCCTAAAATATCTTTGAGGAGTTAGTATTTAAACGCTTAGTTTCTTTACTGTCTAAACACAACATTCTTGTGAATGAACAGTATCGCATTAAGCAAAATAGATCTACAGAATTAGCTATAGGTAAACTATTAAACTTAGTAGACAAAGCAGTTGATAAGAAATTTTGAAACATAGGTCTTTTCCTTGATTTATAAGAAACATACGATGCGTTGGAACATGATATTGTCACCCAATTATCGGAAGGCATGACCAACTGACAGCTGAGTGGGGGACAGGAGGCATTTAGGCCACGCCTACCCATTTATCTTGTGGCGCTAACTGAGGGGATGGTTAGGGAAGTGTCACGAGGTACTCTACCGGCTCTTTGACCTCCCCTTGACGTCTGGAACAATAGGGATGATGATCCGAGCCGCGAAGCATTGAGCTGCAGCGCTCTGGCAATATAAGCGGCGCGTTATACGACTCAGGCAGTTCTTGGCAAGCAGCCGTGAAGAGCGCAGTGCTAGCGAACGGACTGGAAGACTGTGTACGTGTATCAGAGGAGTTGTACGTAATTGTGAGTGTGGTGTGGACCTGTGACAAACGAACTGGTGGATTGTAATTGTGTGCGATACGTAATTCTATGTAATCGGTAAGTGTTTCAAATATAATTCGGTGGAAATAAAGAACATTTTGAGTTTGTGCAATTGGTCTTTTAATTTCACGAACACACAAAGTCTCCGTGCTGCCTACCAGTTCCTTTGTGTGCACAAGCCGCGTTATCGCTATCGGCACTTTTAGTTTTTAATTTAATCGCCTATGGTTAATATTGTGACTCTGTAGATTCGTGAAATGAAAAGTCCAATTGCACCACTCAAAAATGTTCTTAATTTCCACCGACATACAGTTGAACACTTGCCAATTACACAGAATTAGGTAATGCACCCAATTACGATTCAGCAGTTCGTCCGTTAAAGTTCCACTTGCACTCGCGATTACGTAAACTCCTCCGACGCACGTACACAGTCTTCTCGTCCGTTCACTAGCTCGTCAAGCACTGACTGACTAACTCAATTCACTCGCTGCAGCCCTTTTTATAGGAATATCGTCGTCTTCTCGAAGTCTCTAGTTTCCGTGAATCCACGCGAAGGTTCCAGATGGCAGTGGAAGGGGGGAAAGATGGGCCAGCGACAAGTGACATTTCCCTAATCATCCCCTCAGTTAGTGACAGAGACTGATGGGAGGACGTGGCTCGGCTGCCTCTGGTCGCTTCTCAGCTGTCGTTCGTCTGGCGTTCCGATTATTGGGTGACAATATTGTGGGGAAACGCATCTAGATGGAAACACTATTTAAAATTAAAAAAAAAAGTTATACGCATATTGTTACATGTCAGCTTTAAATATTCATGCAAACCATTATTTAAAAAGTTAAATATTTTAACAGTGCAGAAGATTTTGCACTTATTAGTTTAGCTTTTGTTTGTATTTTTTCAATCCAACGCCACATATTGAAGTAGCCTACTGTATTGTTTAATTCAAAACGTACTCAATTTGAAGTAATGATACATTTTCCTTTGCTCTGTACTGTACCTATGTCGTAACCTCCTGATAAAATTAAATTGCTGTTTGAGAGGCATTTGTTTCTACATTCTGAGACTTGAGGACTGGAGTAGTACAGAAAAAAGAAATGTTGGTATTTTTCATATCGCAACTTTGTATATATGGCGGTCCTCTCTAGGGTATCATTTGTTTTAGTAATATGACATTCATTTTCGTTTACATTTTTACATTTAACATTAGAACCACAATGGCAGTTACCGGAATGTCTAGACCCGGGATCAATCGTACTTGAAATAGAGATGCACTCTGGTGTTAGAAGTGTATACTACTACAAGGTATAATGTAACCTCCAAACCAAAACTAATTGAGCTTGAATGGCCCAAAGATGGCAGTGAGATTCTAGTGACTACCCTGTTAGGAAAAGCAACCAGGAAAATAAAGTTGCTCTATTATACGCTAATAGTAGGGCTAAGTTACATTACAAATTGTAAGTTCTATGATATAGAATCATTAAGATGTAAATTGTTGATTCTGCTTAAAGAAACGGACAAAAATATTAAACTCTGCGAGATTTAGATGTCACTGTTTGATTGTAGAATTGCCGAGCAAATTCATGCTCTTGGTTCTCTCTCTTGGTGGCGGCCGGTCGAAGACCTATTAAGGTTGGATTTTGGAATTTTTGGAGCGGGATCGAGTCTTTGTACCCGATCCAAGCGATTATCGTTTTGCAAACTAGTGAAGGGCTTCTGCAGGGATAGAAAGTGAGGAGCCTTATCACAGATTAATACCAGATGCTCAACTCCATGTTAAAATCTGAAGACGCATAGGGCGCTCTTTCCTAAATCTTTAGACCCCGGCGACCTTGGCAACTACGGCCGGCGCGGCCGGTAATGTAGTAAGCTTCTATTGCGACCGAGCTATGGTGCATTCACCTCCCCTTCCCTTCGGCTCCCATTTTCACTGACTGATAGAATCCAACTTCTTTCGAAATCACTTCTCGTCGCACATGAATAGTTTACGGCACATATCAACTATATCATATTAGGATAATACGCTGAGGAAATGTGCGATAAACTATTCATCAGTGTGCGAAATGTGACTTCGAAAGAAGTTGTCCAATTTGTAAAAAGAATTGGAAGAATCCACTTGAACTTTTCCTGTTAAATATGAATAATTGACTTCCACAGAGCATTATATCTTTATTCCTGTTGCAAACTGATAATTTTGTCTTTAAAAACAATTAAAATTTAAAAAACGAGAGAGTGAGATCACTTAAGATGCTGTTGAGATTATACAAGATATCTGTATACCCTTTCCCTCAAGCTTCTTAGTGTAATACTTAAAATAAAGATAACTTAACACTAAAATAATGATTCTGTAGATACAGGAAAACAGGTAAGGTTACCATAACGTTATATGTAATGCAATTTCTTTGTACACAGAATGTTGAAAAATTCCCTGAAATAACAGTGAGAAAAAAAACCTAAAGAAATATGTATATAAATTTGAAATGATACCAACAACTATGTACAAAAAAATAGCACTATTTCTTTAAAATGACACCAAAGCAGCTCTGTTAATGGTTATATTTAATAAGTATTTTAAAAGCTCAATAGTACATACATTATTTTCAGCACAAGTATACTAAAGTATATTCAGAGAAAAACATGAAATTTGTGATCGATTCATATAAGATTAATAATGTCAAATTAGTACAGAAGTCAGTATTAGCAACTGGTGACATAAATTTCATAAATGGCACTATTTTATATACTTCTAATCACTTTGGTTGAATTAACATTCACAAGTGCAGAATAAATTATGAAAAATAATAATTACATTAAAGCTGTATCATTCATTTAAAATTGTCCTAAGCTTAACTCTGTCTTCACAACACAAGAATATTACAGCGTTGAATTTTTAAATGCTTCAATGGCATGCATATGCACAGCAATGAATGCTGAAGAAGAAAATGTGCAGTTTTAAAAATAAAATTTAATGCACAGTGTATCTTCCAATAAGAGATTATTTCATGTAGTTATCTGACTGTGAAATATAATTTGCTTAATGTGCAGAGCAATTGTTTGGATAAATGGCTTGCTTTAACTTGATAGGACTTTAAGCAATGTACTTTATGACTAAGATGGCAAATGGAGCCCTCTGCATAGTGTAAACCTCTCAGTCCATGACATACAACTGAATGTGTGTCAAATAAATAACTCAATGAAAGATTACACTATGAACTATTAATGCTGTTTGTAGTTTTAGTTAAGAAGTGAAAGTGATGGAACTGTGTGTTTGAGTAGTTAATAAAAAATAATTTAGTAATGTAATTTATTTGCTCACACATCTAAACATTATTTCTTTTGACAGTCCATAATTCCCTTATGTGTTCACTACAAAGAAACAAGAAGTGCATTATATAGCAAAATAATGTGCAGTTTTATCTACTTTTCAAAATTATTATGTGGCTTCGCATCACTGCATGTAGCAAATGGCTCATATATTAGGTTAAACATCTTTTTCTCATGCCAAAGATTGAGATTTTCATTCCAACTTAGAACAATGAGAGGATGTTTAACAGTGTAGTTTCATGTGACATGTAACATTTCTGTGGGTCACGCTAGAAACGTTATATCACCCTTAAAATGGTTAGCATTACAGAAATTGTGTACCAATATTACTCATAAATGGTGGCAAGTACATGCTGAGAACAGAAATACCACAGAATACATAAATGCTGTGCAAATATCACTTTAACTTGTTATTTTTCTGAACCCATTTGTGTGTGTGTGTGTGTGCGTGTGTGTGTGTGTTAACAAGGAAGAGGATTTATAACCTATTATTTATTGTGAAGCTTTACTAATTTGAGATCAAGCCACACTGTGTTTAGGTCCTAGCTAGCTGACATTGTGCATGTTTTAAGAATAACTGGAATATTAGAAATAAAATTAAAAGTGGCATATAATGATGATGACACAATGACATTTTAATCATTTCTTGCAATGCACAATTACACCTAAAAACTTGTAAAGCTTTTTCAAATAAATTCTAATCCCATCAGATCTCTTCAAAGATGGTTATTCAGGTAAATAATTTACTGTAGTGTGTACAATAATATTGCATAGTGACTACTGCATTAAACAATATAGAACAAATTAGGTTTATGGAATCTTAGATCATACTTTTAATTGCTGTTAAAAGCTGTGACATTCTTGATCAATGATGTAGATATACACTGATGAGTAAGGTTAAGAGAACTTAGTTCTTCAAAATACTTATCATTGCAATTTAAAGAAAAAGTTTATAAAATTCATATCAAGCATCTCGCCCAAAAATTTTAATTTAAGCCACCTAGATTATACGTAAACACAGATGCTAATTTTGGTATATCTGAAAATTCACAGCTATTCTTTCAGTATTTTAAACTGCATATTACTTACCTTACATGGACTTATATATTATATATATTTTAAATTTAAAACTACAAGTACAAACACAAAAACTAATACACCCAATCAACTGTCTAAAATAACTTCACTTTTCACTTTTCCTTGCTGGCCACAGTTATCCTCAAAGTTTTTGTTAAATTTTCCACTGATATGAAATGAAACTCAAACTTTCAGAAATATTTGATATGCCACATTAAATTGCTGTATACGCGGGAAAGAATGCTTTGTGCTACATTACTAAAGCTCCTGAAGATCACTGCACATCACCAAAACAAGAAACATACACAATATCCTGTAATCCTGCACTCTGATTTCTGCCATCGTATTCCTGGTAGCCTGAGATGATGGATAATCCCTGAAAGACAAAAAACAGAAAATCCCATTATTGCAGTAATAAAGTAACAAGGTTAATGAAACTAATGCTTTTGTATGTAAAACAACACACTTTTTCCATTATAAGGTGCTACATTAATCTAGAGAATTTAACTGTGAATGAATATGTATTAAGGCACATTTCAGGTTATGTCATATTAATTGTCGGTATTTAGCTACATGCTAAATCTTACTTACCAATAGGTCTTTGTGAAAATCTATTCTCGTTCTTCCTGCTGCCCATACGTCCTCGTAGTTCCTTCAATTTTTTACAATTTCACAAATCGATGAAAATTGTATTCAGAACTTAATTTGGCTTGGCCTCCTTGTCGTTAAAGCTTTAATTCAAATATTTACAGGTTAGCCAGTGTAGTGTCTTATTCATATAGTACATCGAGCTCAAATAAGGTCGATAATAGGCCAAAAATATTACGAAAATTACTTCGTAAGTAGTAAAATAATATAATAACTATTAAATTTTGAACTAAGCAGAAGTTATTTTATATATTAGTTAGTATGCAACACGGCAGACAAAATAATTATATTGGCGGCATTGAATCCGGCGCCTGCAGCGCTCAAAACTGTATCTGTAGACTCCGGGTGTTTCGCGAACCTTAATGTGTCTCCTGGTCTCCTATCTGAGTTATCAGGCCCTGAGCCTTATTGAGGTTCCTGAAACACCTGGGGTGTAAAGGTGTATCTTGAGCGCTGCATCTACTCCAGGGGTTGTTAGAGTGGGATATAGATTGTTAATGCAGATTACCTGTCGGCCGACAGATTAAGCGATGCACATCAATTTTCAAATGTGTCGGTGTTATCAGTATCTAAGCGAAGCCAAATTAAACGTGAAAAATGTTCATCAATTTGTAAAATTCGCAAGATTTGTAAGGCCTGCGATGGCATATGAGCAGCAAGAAGGAAGAGAATGGACTTTTACAAAGACCTATCGGTAAGTAAGATGTTAGCATATAGCTAAATATCGAAAATTAATATCATAACTTAATCTGAATTGTACCTTCATACCCTTTCATTTGTAATTAAATTCTTTAGATTATGTACCACATACATGAAAAAGCATTAGTTTTATCAACCTTGTTACTTAATTATTAATGCAAAAACAATGTTTTTCTGTATTTTTAGCTACCTCATGATCTCACCAGGAATACGATGGCAGAAACCAAAAGTGCCGCATGATTAGAAATTTTGTGTTTATTGTTTTGGTGATGTGCAGTGCTTCAGGAACATTATTAGTGTAGAACAAAGCTTTCTTTCTCACCTATACAGCAATTTATTGTGCCTTATCACATAGTTTTTAAAGTTTGTGTCTCATTACAATATCAGTGGAAAATTAACAAAAACTTTGAGGAGTGTTGTGGCCAATATGTTCTAAATTTTCAGGAATATTGAAGTTATTTTAGGCAGTTGATTGGAAATATTCGTTGGTTTTGTGTTAGAAGTTTTAAATTTGAAATATTTGAGTCCTGTATAACAGTCCATGTCAGGTAAGTAGTTTCCACTTTAAATTACTGCAAAAATAGCTTCCTTAAATTACAGCTATTTTGTAATTTTCATTCGATTTCCATGAGTTCATATAAAACAACAGTAAGCCAAAATTAAACACCATTAATATTAATTTGTGATTTGTTCAATATATAAACTTTGTTCTGGAGGTGGGGTTAATTTAGTCCATATAATTAGCTGTCATCAAACACAGAAATATTTAAACAATTGCTTGTTAGCTTTATAGACATATCTCTTTGCATGTTGTTACATATCTTTAATTCTCATACTGTTTGTACTAACATGTGTACAACAAACTTATACACCAAGATTTTCAAAAGAATTCTTCCATCTCAGACTACATCTTAGATGAAACATTTATGCATTTCAGCCACAGTACTCTTCCTGGATTAAGTAATCTAAATTAAATGAATTGTTTATAAGGATGTATTTGCAATGTTTGGTGGCAGCATCTGTTTTTGATAGATTACTGTTTGCCTAGTGTATTACATGCCTCGCTGTGTCATTCTAACCCACGAATGTGAATTTTCAGATATACCAAAACTGTGTCTGTGGAGTTGTACAGAATTCAATTCTCTTTGATTTCTGTAGAATTTCTTTGTTTATAATTGGCATTATCAGTGTTTACATATAATATGGGGACTTAAATTAAAATCTTCGGACAACATGCTTGGATATGAACTTTTATAAAGTTTTTCTTTAAATTGCAATGATATTTTGAAGAATTAGGTTCTCTCTAGGATCTCTCTCATAAATTCAGTTCGTTCTATCTTGTTTAATGCAGTAATCACTATGTAATATTGTACACACTACACCAAATAATGTACCTGAATAGGCATCTTAGAAGAGATCTAGTCAGATTATAATTGATCTTGTAAAAGCTTTAACAAGTTTTAAGTGCAGTTGTGCATTGCAAGAAATTATTAAAATGTCATTGTGCCATCATCATCATTATATGCCATTTTTACAATTATTTCCAGTATTCCACTTATTCTTAAATGTCAGCTGCAGCTAGGAGCTAGAGAATGGCATGATCTCAAATTAGTAAAGCTTCATAATAAGCAATAGGTAGGGGTGGTGATATTTAGCATTTTGATTTTTACATTTAGCATTTTGTAGCATTTATACATTTGCAATTTAGCATTTTATAGCATTTTGAAGAAAGTTTGAGTTAATTTTGTTAAATGATGAATATTAATATTATTTATATGAAATTTAAAACACATTTATGGAGGTTTATTAACGACGGTGAGTTAAAAGTGCATAAAGTGTCAATTTATTTCACATTAATATAGGTTAAGGCAATACACAGAAATATAGAACAGTGTGATACAGACTAAAGCATATTCATAACACAAAAAAGAAAAATCCATACTGATGTAGAACACATTAAAAAGAAAATGCACTAAATTAGCCTAGTTTGTGATTCAGTAATGCAGTTGAATGAAGGCACTGAACATATTTCAACATTCTGTTCTGTCATTTGTGTCCTGTCACTTACAGTCAAATTATATTTACTGAAATATCTTTCAGCATCGGGGCATTTTTTTACACACATGTTACATTATTTCATATACATATATATTAATGAGGTTCTTATAAATAATGCCTCATATGCCCTTATAAGGCAAACAACTAATTTTATTACACAGTTTAAAAATTTTTGTTTGTCTTATAAATCTTCCTCCTCATAAATTCAGTCGAAAGAAGTTCATCATTTTATAGTTATGATTTCTGCCTCTCAAAGCAGAATTCATTAAGTTTCCTGAAATGTTCACTATATTTACTATATATTGCATTAAACACTGGCTCACATTTTAGCCTACCAAGGCTGTCTATTAACAATAATTACACTTCACACAACTAGATTTACACAACTATTCTTACATATTACTTTTCTTACTCTGGATTTTCTATTGAATTCTATCTTGGTTCTTACAAAACTTTTTTTTACAATGCTTTTATATAAAATAGTATCAATTCTTACTAAAATTAGGCAAGTGAGTCAACCTTGTATATACTTTGCTCCACTTAAAAGTTTTTTATGAAGACTAATTTCTGGGGACTTCTCCCCTATCGTCAGCTCTGTGGTAGACTGATGATGCATCCGGTGTCTGCATCTGGCTTGGTGTTGTGCTGCCATCTAAAGTCCTGGTAAGTTTGATGACGTCATCTACCGTGGGAATTTCAAAATTCATCAAGAGGTCCTGTTTTTTCGTAATAAATATGTTTTCCCAAATCTGTAGTTCCAGAGGTTTCTTTGCCTGTTTGATCAGTTCTATTTCTTGTTTTATGTTGTGATTCTCAGACCAAAAGTGATGTGATACGGCCGACTTGTCCATTTGTTTGAATTTAATATTTCTGAAGTGTTCTTTCATTCTTGTTCCTAGATTCCTTTTGGTCTTACCAATGTATATCTTGTCACAATCCTGGCAACTCATTTGGTAAATGCCTGATAATTGAGTTTTCGGTGTGCTATTTTTTAGAGGGTGGTTTAGTAAGTTGCGGATGTTGTGTTTGTTTTGAGGAGCTAATTTTATGTTGAAGCTCTTAAATATCTTTTCAAATTTTTTTAAGTATTTTGGATGAAATGTAAATTTTCCATATCTGGTGTTTGGGTTTTCTAGTTTTTTTAACATAGTAATGTCCTTTAAGTATTTGTTTCTTTTGTGTCTATAGATCAGTTTTGGTCTGAGAATCACAACATAAAACAAGAAATAGAACTGATCAAACAGGCAAAGAAACCTCTGGAACTACAGATTTGGGAAAACATATTTATTACGAAAAAACAGGACCTCTTGATGAATTTTGAAATTCCCGCGGTAGATGACGTCATCAAACTTACCAGGACTTTAGATGGCAGCACAACACCAAGCCAGATGCAGACACTGGATGCATCATCAGTCTACCACAGAGCTGACGATAGGGGAGAAGTCCCCAGAAACTAGTCTTCATAAAAAACTTGTAAGTGGAGCAAAGTATATACAAGGTTGACTCACTTGCCTAATTTTAGTAACAATGGCACTCCACTTTCTGAAATACTTCTTTTTATTCTATATAGTATCAATTCGTTTATTGTTTCTAGTTACTATCATCACAGATGTGCATCATGATTGTTAATTATTTTCCCACACCTTTCTTTCTTTCATTCCTTTTTTTTTTTTTTTTTTTTTCTGATTGGCTTCTTGGTGTATGATACTTTTTAGTAATTTCTTATGGAATCTTCCCAAAATGTTACCACTTTTGTCTTCCATGATTTCTACGGTGTCAGTCAAAAATACCTTTGTGACCTTATATGGACCTTTAAAATATAACATCAATCTTTGGTTTTCCTTCTTAATTTTACTTGACAGTGTTTTGTTTCTTATTAAGACTAAATCACCCTCTTGAATGTTCCATTCGATTCCTTTCTTGTTTAAATTATGTTTCAATTTTCTTTTGTTTGCCCTCTTCTTAATTCTTTCAGCCGCAATCTTGCATATCTCCTCTGCCTCTATTTCAATGTTCTCCTTTACTTTTATAGGTTGAGGACCTTTAATTCTTAGTGTATCGATTATCTTTCCTTTCATTATTTCCACAGGCTTAAAACCGGTCACTGGACTTGGCGTTTCATTTAGAATTCTCTCAATCTGTGGAATATATGAAAACCATTGGCTGTGGCGAGTATTACAAAGGATTCTCAAAAATATCCCAATATCTTTTATTGATCTTTCTGCTGGGTTGGCTTGTGGTCTATACCTTGAACAAAAATATTGCTTAATCCCTGCGCCTTTGATTCCTTTTGTAAATTTGTTTCCAGAAAATATTGTGGCGTTGTCAGTTAAGATAGCTCTAATTTTTCCTTCTTCCGGAATGTAGTAATTTAGCAATTTAGTAAGGCAAGCCTGGCTATTGGCCTTTTTAAGTGGGAAAATTGGTATACATTTGCTGAAAACATCAAAACAAACTAAAATATATTTATTCCCAAATTTTGACTGTGGAAGTTCACCATGTATGTCTAGATAGATTAATTCTCTTGATTGTTCTCGTATTATGGAGTTGCTATCGTACTTTTACGCAATATTCATCTGTTTACATTTTTGACACGTATCACATCTCTCTATTAGCTTTCTAACCTTCTCTCTCAATTTCGGAATGTACATGTTCTCTAAAATAACACTGCAGGTCCTGTCGGTTCCAGAGTGAATGAGATTGATGTGAAAATCCATAATTATAGCTGCTTCCATATATTTAGGAATAAAAACTTTCCATTTAGGCGTAATCTTTCCATGCCTCTTATAAAGCAATCCGTCGTTTATGGCAGTGCTGGAGCTATTTTCTTTACCTAACCTGGGTGATAATTCTAACAATTTTACTATTTTCTTATCTGTCTTTTGCATTCTCCTATTTTCTTCACCTGATTTGCCGTTTCTTTACTTAATATTATATCTATTTGTAGCACTTTTATCTCTCGTTACGGTTTTTCTGTACTTTCTGGAATTCCAGTGACAAAATTCAGTCGAGATAATAAATCACTGAACGTGTTCAATTTTCCAGGGATGTGAACGATTTCAATGTCAAAACTGGTAATGGCATGTACATATCTAGATATCTAGATATTTTGATATATGTAGCTTTTAAAACGTGTCAGAGCGAAATAAAGAACGCCTAGTTCCAGTTCAGTCACTGAAGCGTTGCTCTCAATAGAGTTCAGTCCCCTTGAAGCTGTGTCAATGAAATGAAAATCTCCATTCTCTTCTCGTTGGCCCAATAAAGCACCATATCCTCCAGAAGATGCATCGACGAATATTTCATACTTCCAGACTTCATGTGGTCGTTCCAACAATATAGATGATGCGAAGAGTTCCTTTATCTTTGCAATTCCTTTCTTGGAAGTGTTGAAAACAGTGTTGTTATGTCCTTTATCTTTTCCAAACATTCTTGAAGTTCCATTGTCCACTTCCATTTTTGACCTTTTTGTAACAACTGACGCATGGGGCTATTTCTTGCGCATAACGTGGAACAAAACGACTATTAAAATTCAAAATACCAAAAATTCTCCTTAACTGTTTAATATTCTTCGGTGGTGGTATTCTTAAAATAGCTTCTATTCTTTTTGGATTTGGTTTCATTCCCCTTTCATTGATGACGTAACCCAGAAATTCCACTTCTTTTACACAAAAATTTGATTTTTGAAGGTTGAGTGTCATACCGCATTCATGAATTCTCTTGAGTACAAATTTTAAATTTTCCAAGTGTTGCTGGAAATCTTCACCAATTAGGAGAAAATCATCTACATATCTAATTAAGAAGGAGTCTGCACTGTTTTTGAAAACTTCATGCAACGCTCTAAGAAGTGCACATCCTGAGTTTTTCAATCCAAATGGTACCCGTTGGTATTTCATTTCAATACCTTGGAAAATGAAGGTAGTGTAGTCCCTGACTGCTTCATCTAACTTTATTTGCCAAAATGAAGAAGTTAAATCAATTGATAGTTTGGTAATTATTTGATTTATGCTTTCATTCTGGAAATGATCGGCTTTCATGTATGCATTTAATTTTCTGCCATCTAGGGTCACACGAAGGTCATTCTTGTCCTTTTTATATGTCCAACATAAAGAATTTATAAAATCAGATTCGCTTGGTTCAATAATATTGTCATTTATCATTTCAGAAATGACGCTTTGAGCTTGTTCTCTTAGCACTATAGGAAGATTGTTATATTTATGCACATACAGCTTAATATTCTCAACCTGAAAAGTGTGCGAATATACGGTGCACAAACCTGGTTTCTTACTGAAAACATCTGCATTATCTTTTAGTACCTCAAATAACTTGTTTGTTTCCTCCACGTTCAGTTTATGGGCTTCGGCACATTTTTGCAGGTTTTCTATTGCTGTACTGTCAGTAATGAGTGAGGTTGGTTCCATCTCAGAAACAGGTTTCACGCGTGGCTGAACAACATTGTTCCTCTCGTTGCACACGAGAGGGTAATTACCTCTTGGGCTTTGTCAATAAACATTTTCTGGACAAACAGCTCACATTCTTCAAATTCTTTTTCTTCAGCAGTCATTTCTACAGGACACATCCTTTCTTCAACAAACTTGTATACATTTGATCCTTATCTTTGCAAATAACAAGAACTTTATTCTCAAAATTTATTTTAGCTTTATTTTCATCCAGAAAATCACAACCAATGATCGCATCACTGTTTAGGTTGTTAACTACTAGAAACATTGTTTCAAAACACACATTTTCAATCTCAACTGGTAGTAAACATTGTCTTTTTATTAATTGTGCCGATCGTCCAATGGCTACTCTGCATACTAAATTTGATGTTGTTAAGCTCATTATTTTCCTGCCTTTGTTTATTAAATGAAGATATAATTTCTGTGAACACACACTAGCTGATGCACCAGAGTCAACACTAACTAGGTATTCTTTGTCATACAATCTAATTTTGATATATGGGGTATCAAAGTCGCCTTTCTCATTTTTGTTAACCTTAATTTCACCAGTATCAATACCATTCCTTGCTAGATATTGGGGTCTATTTGCAAATCCTTTGTGACGCCTCTGTGACCCTTGTCCATTACGTCACATTTCAGTTTTCCTGCTCACGGTTTTCATCTATTTGCGGTCGGCCATTTTGAATAGGAGCTACAGTTATTTCTTGCTGGGTTCCTTGATTTCCATGACCTCTATTCCCTCTAAAGTGAAAATTTTGTCTCTGGCCTCTGTTTGAATTTTCATCTTCGGACCGATATCCCACGTTTTCATTCCTCCATTCTCGGCTATATCTTCCTCGAAAATGATTATTCTGGTTTCTCCCACGTTGCTGATTTCCGAACGGTAATTCTCGTGCTACCTTAACAAAGTTGATTGTTTCCCGGCGCTCACGTCTAGGATCATTCCTGTCTGGATTATTTCTAAATTGTGGCATCTGGGGTCAATATCTTCCTCTTGCAGAGTTATTATTTCTGTACTGACCTCGGTATCCAGAGCTTCCATGTGACTGATATTGGTTGTGTATAGCATTTGGCACCTGGTAGAACTGATTTCTAGGCTGATATATTTCTCCCGTTTGGTTTTCTAGCGCAGATACCAAATCAACAGTTTCTATTATTGTTTTAGGTTTTGCGATCAGAAGATAGTTTTGTATTCTAAGAGGAAAGTGATTGGTTATCAAATTGATAAAGTCCTCTTCGGAAATTTTAGGTCTGAGGTGTTTGATGTATTTAGATTGATGTAGAATATAATCTGCCATACTTATGTTTTCCCTGTCAGAATACTGTCCACAACTAAGCTTTGCTCGTATTTTATGTTGTTTACTTGCATTCCAAAACTGGTTTAAGAAGAGATGTTGGAACTGTTCAAAATTCGTTTCAGGCCCCTTTGATATTTGTACCCAATTTAAAGTACGATTGTCTAGACATCTTCAAACTATTATCATTTTAAGTGCATCAGGCACATTTTTTACTCTGTGTACTCTTGAAGTTGTTCTATGAAGCATACAGGACTGTCCTCATTTAGTTCAGAAAAAATAGGTAATGGCAAATCATTTAGCACAGAGCTGTGATAATTTTGTGGAACTGGTTTCGGTCAAAATACTAGTTCTATCCGTTACATTGTTATAAGTGTCTGCATTGGGTACTGATGCCCCCGTAGCAACACTTGTCTGGTTTGATATAATGGAGTTTGTTCCTCCTGATTTAAACTTTCACTTAAGTTAACAGGTTGTACATGATTGACATATTAACTTTAGAAACTAAATTCTCAATTGTTTTCTGAGAATTACGAGAAGCTGAATCCTGTTTATTTATCTCAAATTCCAATTTATTAAATTAATTGGGAGTCGATTAATGACACTAAACAACACTTACTTTTAAATTTTCCCGGAACTAGTTTCAGAGGCCTTCCCTCTATCTTTAGCCGGACATCGACTGGTTCTCATTGGTGTAGCTGGCAATATTTTGTCATCTGTCTCCTCTGGTGGCAGTTCGAGGAACTTGCTGAACAAATCTTTCTTGGGGATGTCTAAATTGAATACTTTGTTCCTATTTTTTGAAATAAAGATTTGTTCCCATGTGGACAGTTCTTCTTTTCCTGTTGTATGTTTTAGTAATTTTGGTTCTGGATTTATGTTGTGGTTTTTTTCCCAAACATAAATCCAGAACCAAAATTACTAAAACATACAACAGGAAAAGAAGAACTGTCCACTTGGGAACAAATCTTTATTTCAAAAAATAGGAACAAAGTATTCAATTTAGACATCCCCCAGAAAGATTTGTTCAGCAAGTTCCTCGAACTGCCACCAGAGGAGACCGATGACGAAATATTGCCAGCTACACCAATGAGAACCAGTCGATGTCCGGCTGAAGATAGAGGGAAGGCCTCTGAAACTAGTTCCGGGAAAATTTAAAAGTAAGTGTTGTTTAGTGTCATTAATCGACTTCCAATTAATTTAATTTATAATCTTTACCTCATCTTCTAATTTCTTTAATATTTCTTGATTGGCAGAATTTAGCTTCTCGTCCCAGATTTGCTCATTTTCTTTTTGTTTTTGTTCAATTTTCTTATCTAAAATAGACACATCACTACTCAAACTTACATGCACAAGCTGCATATCATCATTAGTCTTTTCAATTAGACCTTTTAACTCTGATCCCTGCCTTAGAATTTTAGAATTTAATAATTTGTCATTTTGTTCTACATTTTTCTTAACCTGTACAATCTCTTTTGAGCTCTTTACAATTTCCTCGAATAATCTATCCTCTCGGATGGACATTTCCTTACAAATTTCACTTACAGTGCTTTTCAGCTTATCCTGATTTTCTTTAGAAATCTGTTCTACCCTCTTTTCTACTTCATAAAGTCTGTTGTTTAATTGATACACTGTCTTTTGCATTTCCTCTTTGAGTTCATCCCTAATTCTTTTACTTTCTTGACCCTGCATTTCTAATTTCTCATCTATTGATTTCATTTCCTGACCATGTTTCTCTAATTTCTGATCTATTGATTTCATCATTTCTATCAGTGCATGCAATTCACCATTCGACTGTTTGGTTACCGTCTGTGAATCTAAACTTTCCACCTGATAATTTCCTGTGTCATTCATACTTAATACTACATCTGGGTTAGCTACCGGCTCGGGTGCCATATCTATTTCTGTTGACAGTGTATTAACCTCTACTGATTCTACTGTTGACGTTTCTACATCTGACATTTTTCTACAAATTATTTTCTTATTTCTTAATAACATATAGAAGCTGAAAAATCTTAAATAACAAACACACTACAATTTTATTTTGTTTAGATCTGACCTTTGTTTTTGTCCTTTTACTCCGTCCCGTAAAAATGGTAACCACTGGTCCTAGATGTAAATGTAAAGTTGCTCTGAAAACTCTGCCCCTTTCTTCCTCAAGTTCTTTCCGTGTTCCCTGTTGCTGATGAGAGGTGTTGTAATGCTGGTCGTCTATGATGTCTGATCCACTTCTTTCTCGTTCTAGTTAGCGTTTCCTAGGTGTCTTTTTCTGCTCTGCTCTCTTCTTTCTTCTCGCACTAATTCATCAACACCATCATTATTAAATTTTAGATGAGTCGCATTTTTTTACACATCTGCTTCACTTTCGTACCTATTTTGAGGACATGTTTCGCAAATCTTCGTTTGCATCTACGGCTCTTGTGCGACTGACACTAGATCCAGCGGTGTGGGTAATTCTGGGGTTGTTGCTGCCATCTGTTGATTTAGTGATGAACTGAAATGTGGGATTCTCTTCTAGCGGGATTTCAAAGTTCATTAGTTGGTTTTTATGTTTTTCTATGTATATCCTCTCCCATATGACGAGTTCACTATGTTTTTGTACGTATTTTAGTAATTCTGTGCTATCTTCAATTTCATGATTTTCAGACTAGAAATGAGCTGCTATTGCGGACTTATCAATATTTTTGTATCTTAAGTGCCTGAAGTGTTCTTTCTTTCTAGTGCCTATGTTCCTTTTTGTCCTTCCTATGTAAATTTTTTCACAGTCTTTACACTTAATTTTGTAAATGCCTGACTTTTCCTCTGGTTTTATCTTATCAGTATTATTACTGTGAAGTAGGTTTTTAATGTTGTAATTGTTTTTTGGTGCCAATGTTATATTGTATTTCTTGAATATTTTTTGGAACTTTTTTGTGGCCCAGGGGTGGTAAGTAAATTTAGCAAATCTAGTTTCTTGTTTTATTGGTGTGAGAGCTGTGATCTGTTTTAATTTCTTTTGAAGTTTGAATAATTTTAGTTTTTTATCTACAAGGTTTTTTCCATATCCATTTTTAATTGCAGTTTTTAAGATTTGATGGTATTCGTTTTGATATTCTTGCTGGCTGAGAGGTAGATTTACTAATCTGTGTGTCAGACTGTTGATGGTTGCATGTTTGTGTGGAATTGGGTTGAAACTATTTGCTTTGATGTAATTATCTGTGTGTGTTGCTTTTCTATGAATGCCAAATTCTAGTTTTTCATTGCCTTTTTTGATTTTAAGGTCTAAAAAGGGTAGAGTACAGTCCTCTTCAGTTTCTACTGTGAATTGTATGCTGGGTTCTTGCAGGTTGAGTAGTTTCAAAGCATCATCTATTAGTTTGTAGGGCACTATTGCAAAGATGTCGTCTACGTATCTGTACCATGTTTTAAACATATGAGGGAAGGCTTTAGTAATATGTGTTTCGAAAAAGCTCATGTATAGATTGGCCAAAAATGGTGATAGCGGGCTTCCCATAGCTAGTCCTGAAATTTGTTTGTAATATTTTCCATCGAAGACAAAATAATTTTGATGTATACATAATTCAGTCATTGCCACATATTCTTCTATTGCATTGGCATCCAGGTTTATAGAATTTAGCCATTTTTTCAGTTGAATCAAAAGTTTGTCTAATGGAATGCTAGGGAAGAGGGAGCGGACATCAAAGGATACTAAAGTGTCATGAGGTTTTAGTTTAAGATTTTGAATTTTTTCTACCAGGTCTAAAGACCTGGTCCTACCAGGTCTACCAGGTCCTACTTACCTTCTGGCAAAATGGCTATCCAAAAAATTTCAGTCCTTTCCACAATTCCATACTCTGAGTATAAAAAACTCTTTAGACCTGGTAGAAAAAATTCAAAATCTTAAACTAAAACCTCATGACACTTTAGTATCCTTTGATGTCCGCTCCCTCTTCCCTAGCATTCCATTAGACAAACTTTTGATTCAACTGAAAAAATGGCTAAATTCTATAAACCTGGATGCCAATGCAATAGAAGAATATGTGGCAATGACTGAATTATGTATACATCAAAATTATTTTGTCTTCGATGGAAAATATTACAAACAAATTTCAGGACTAGCTATGGGAAGCCCGCTATCACCATTTTTGGCCAATCTATACATGAGCTTTTTCGAAACACATATTACTAAAGCCTTCCCTCATATGTTTAAAACATGGTACAGATACGTAGACGACATCTTTGCAATAGTGCCCTACAAACTAATAGATGATGCTTTGAAACTACTCAACCTGCAAGAACCCAGCATACAATTCACAGTAGAAACTGAAGAGGACTGTACTCTACCTTTTTTAGACCTTAAAATCAAAAAAGGCAATGAAAAACTAGAATTTGGCATTCATAGAAAAGCAACACACACAGATAATTACATCAAAGCAAATAGTTTCAACCCAATTCCACACAAACATGCAACCATCAACAGTCTGACACACAGATTAGTAAACCTACCTCTCAGCCAGCAAGAATATCAAAACAAATACCATCAAATCTTAAAAACTGCAATTAAAAATGGATATGGAAAAAACCTTGTAGATAAAAAACTAAAATTATTCAAACTTCAAAAGAAATTAAAACAGATCACAGCTCTCACACCAATAAAACAAGAAACTAGATTTGCTAAATTTACTTACCACCCCTGGGCCACAAAAAAGTTCCAAAAAATATTCAAGAAATACAATATAACATTGGCACCAAAAAACAATTACAACATTAAAAACCTACTTCACAGTAATAATACTGATAAGATAAAACCAGAGGAAAAGTCAGGCATTTACAAAATTAAGTGTAAAGACTGTGAAAAAATTTACATAGGAAGGACAAAAAGGAACATAGGCACTAGAAAGAAAGAACACTTCAGGCACTTAAGATACAAAAATATTGATAAGTCCGCAATAGCAGCTCATTCTGGTCTGAAAATCATGAAATTGAAGATAGCACAGAATTACTAAAATACGTACAAAAACATAGTGAACTCGTCATATGGGAGAGGATATACATAGAAAAACATAAAAACCAACTAATGAACTTTGAAATCCCGCTAGAAGAGAATCCCACATTTCAGTTCATCACTAAATCAACAGATGGCAGCAACAACCCCAGAATTACCCACACCGCTGGATCTAGCATCAATCGCACAAGAGCCGTAGATGCAAACGAAGATTTGCGAAACATGTCCTCAAAATAGGTACGAAAGTGAAGCAGATGTGTAAAAAATGCGACTCATCTAAAATTTAATAATTTTTCGCTTCACTGTGGTGTTCCAATACAGTTGAATCTCGAAACACCATCATTGTTTCTCTATTCCTTCGTGCCCCAAAGTTGGTCGCCATTCTTTGTCGCGTTCCCCCCTGTCACTTGCGTCACTTTTGCAGCAACCTTATGGCATTTGCAAATGCTATTGATTGTTTCTATTCGGAGTTGATTGATTAGTGCTGGCTAAGTCGTGTCCACAGCTGCTTATCGGCTATGGCTTAAGGAGAGCATGTTGGTATGGAGATCTCAGGTTCGTGGGAAGAGAAACAATAATAAATAACGCACTAATAACTGTTTATTCCACTCACAGTTCTCTATAAAGTCCCCGGTAAAAAAATGTTTTCACTACTTGTCCGCACAGCTGGCGTTTCCCACCAACACTTCTCCCCAACTGGCTTCAGGTTTTGACCTGCATTCCTCTCTCTAAAGGGAGCGTCTGAGTTGGGGGCATTTTTTTACACACATGTTACATTATTTCATATACATATATATTAATGAGGTCCTTATAAATAATGCCTCAGACTACATTTTAGATGAAACATTTGTGCATTTCAGCCACAGTACTCTTCCTGGATTAAGTAATCTAAATTAAATGAATTGTTTATAAGGATGTATTTGCAATGTTTGGTGGCAGCATCTGTTTTTGATAGATATACTGTTTGCCTAGTGTATTACATGCCTCGCTGTGTCATTCTAACCCACGAATGTGAATTTTCAGATATACCAAAACTGTGTCTGTGGAGTTGTACAGAATTCAATTCTCTTTGATTTCTGTAGAATTTCTTTGTTTATAATTGGCATTATCAGTGTTTACATATAATATGGGGACTTAAATTAAAATCTTCGGACAACATGCTTGGATATGAACTTTTATAAAGTTTTTCTTTAAATTGCAATGATATTTTGAAGAATTAGGTTCTCTCTAGGATCTCTCTCATAAATTCAGTTAGTTCTATCGTGTTTAATGCACTAATCACTATGTAATATTGTACACACTACACCAAATAATGTACCTGAATAGGCATCTTAGAAGAGATCTAGTCAGATTGTAATTGATCTTGTAAAAGCTTTAACAAGTTTTAAGTGCAGTTGTGCATTGCAAGAAATTATTAAAATGTCATTGTGCCATCATCGTCATTATATGCCATTTTTACAATTATTTCCAGTATTCCACTTATTCTTAAATGTCAGCTGCAGCTAGGAGCTAGAGAATGGCATGATCTCAAATTAGTAAAGCTTCATAATAAGCAATAGGTAGGGGTGGTGATATTTAGCATTTTGATTTTTACATTTAGCATTTTGTAGCATTTATACATTTGCAATTTAGCATTTTATAGCATTTTGAAGAAAGTTTGAGTTAATTTTGTTAAATGATGAATATTAATATTATTTATATGAAATTTAAAACACATTTATGGAGGTTTATTAACGACGGTGAGTTAAAAGTGCATAAAGTGTCAATTTCACATTAATATAGGTTAAAGCAATACACAGAAATATAGAACAGTGTGATACAGACTAAAGCATATTCATAACACAAAAAAGAAAAATCCATAATGATGTAGAACACATTAAAAAGAAAATGCACTAAATTAGCCTAGTTTGTGATTCAGTAATGCAGTTGAATGAAGGCACTGAACATATTTCAACATTCTGTTCTGTCATTTGTGTCCTGTCACTTACAGTCAAATTATATTTACTGAAATATCTTTCAGCATCTACACTGTTGGTAGCATCCCAAATACATTGCAGAGCTACTGGGGCAAACTCTGGGTATTTGAGCTTAACAGCCAACATGTGTTACATGCAGTGATGCAAAGCCACATAATTTTGAAAAGCAGATATAGCCACACCTATATAATGCAATTATTATTTCATTCCATTGAACAGATAAGGAATTATGGACTGTCAAAAGAAATAATGCTTAGATGTGTAAGCATTTTAATTAGACCTATTAACAACTCAGACAGTTCCAGCACTTCCACAGCATAATTAAGACCGCAAACAGCAGTAATAGTTCTGAGTGTAACCTTTCATTGATTTACTTATGTGACACACATTCAGTTGTATGTCATAGCCTGAGAGGTTTACACTATGCAGAGAGCACCAATTGCCATCTTAGTACATATGTAGCTTAAAGTCTTACCAAGTTAAAGTAAGCCATTTACCAAAACAGTTGCTGTACCAAGCAAATCATACTTCACAGTCAGATAATTTCATGAAATTTTGTCCTGTTGGAAGATGCACTTTGCATTAAAATTTATTTTTAAAACTGCTTATTTTGTTTTTCAGCATTTATTACTGTGCTTATACATCATTAAAGCATTTACAAATTTAAGGCTGTAATATTCCTGTGTTTCAAAGACAAAGTTAAGCTTAGGACAATTTTAAATGAATGATACAGTTTTTATGTACTTAATATTCTTCTTAGATTCATTGAACTGTATTTTTCATTCAAACCATAATCATTTATACTACATGTGTGAATGATAATCCAACCAAAGTGATTAGAAGTATATAAAATAGTGTCTTTTATTCAATGTATGTCTTTTTCTCAACACGTAATTTGTGAGGTTTTACTAATATGAATCAATCACAAATTTCAGGTTTTTCTTTGAATATTCTTATGTAAACTTTTGCTGAATATGATGTATGTACTATAGAGCTTTTGAAATTCTTAGTAAATATAAGCTATTAACAGAGCTTCTTTGTTTTCTATTTAAAGAGATAGTGTTTTTTTTTTTTTTTTTTTTTTTTTTAAATAGTTGTTTGTATCTTCACTTACAATTTATATATACATTTCTTTATTAATGTTTTTCTTTTTGACACTTTCCTTCCAGGTAACTTTTCAACATTATTCTGTGTACAAAGAAATTGCATTACTCATGACCTTGTGATATCCTTTCCTGTTTTCCAGTACCTGTAGAATGCATTGATTTAGGTCAGGTTTTCTTGTAATTATCACAGTAACAAGCTTAGGAATTCACACTTCAGGGAAAGGAAGGCCAGGTGTTATGTATAACCTCGACAGCATCTTGAGTAATCTCACTCTGTCAAAGTTGCAATTGTTTCTTAAAGATCTACTTATTAATTTATTACATGAATATAAAAGCTATAATGCTTAGTGGCAACAGCAAAAAGATCAAGTTTGGAAGTGGCTTCTGAGACCTTTTTTTCCGAATTTAATTGGTCAACTTTCAAAGTCACATCTCACACATTATCCAGATTTTGCTATGAAAAAGACCTCGAACTCTGTGCAGTTCAGTTAATTGGAAGTAATTTGAACTTAGTCATAGTAGCCATTTATCGAGCTCCCTTAGGAAGTTTTCAAACTTTTAAAAATCAATTAGAATATGCTCTGAACTTTCTATTTAAAGCAAAAAGAGAAATAATCATTTGTGGTGACATAAATGTAGATTATCTGAAATCAAGTCTTCAAAGGGAACAGCTTAGCTCTTTATTTACCACATACCACATGACACATACAGTTAACTTTCCAACAAGAATCCAAAATAATTCATCCACAGCTATTGATAACATATTTGTAAATTCAGATATAACTAAATTTTGCTCTGTCTCATCAAAAACTAATGGACTATCAGATCATGATGCACAAATTCTAAGGATTGATAAGATAAATTTAAAACTCAAACCTAAATACACATATATTAAATATAGGGAAATAAACGAAAATACTCTGAATGAATTTAGTAAGAACCTTAAACTTGAATCTTGCAAACAAACTTATGAGATTAATGGAACCAACAACAAATATAATAGCTTTCTTCAATGCTTTAAAGCTCAGTTTGAATTTTGCTTCCCATCCAAGTATAAAAAAACATTTAACTTTAAAAAAGACAATGCCTGGCTCACTTTAGGAATTAAAACCTCATGCAGGCACAAAAGAGAACTATATCAGCAAGTTAGAATCAGTAACAATTTGTATTTAAAAAACTACTACAAAAAATATTGTAAACTTCTAAAGAAGGTAATAATAGCAGCTAAATTATTGCATTATAATGAACTAATTCAAAACTCAGACAATAAAATAAAAACCACTTGGAATATAATAAAAAATGTGACACGTAAACACTCATCAGAAAATTGCCCAATAACACTCATTGTTGACAATCATGAAATTGCCAAACCTCTTGTAGTTGCAGAATTGTTTAACAAATTTTTTTTGGATGTAACAAGAAAATTAAATATTAATTATGGAAGTAAAGATGCAGCACTAGAATTTCTAAGATCAAGTTTCACAAACTCTGTACCTACATTTAAAATCAGTTTAACTACACCTTCCGAAATAAATAAAATTATTGACTCTTTAAAAATGAAGAATTCTTCCGGTTATGATGAAATAACTACAAAAATCCTAAAATATTGCTCCTCACAAATTAGCATTCCCCTTAGTTATTTATGTAATGAGTCTCTAAATACTCAGTTGTTAAACCTCTTTTCAAAAAAGGTGAATGCAGTAATGTTTCAAATTATAGACCAATATCTCTCTTGCCAATATTTTCAAAAGTTCTTGAAAAAGTAATGTTCACCAGACTGTATAAACACCTTGAATGTAACAAAATACTTGTCAGTGATCAGTTTGGATTCAGAAAGGGAATATTGACTAATAATGCAACTTACAAGCTTACACATGAAGTGTTGACTGCCTTAAATGATAAAAGACATGTAGGTGGAATTTTTTGTGATCTAGCAAAGGCTTTTGATTGTGTTAATCATGACATTCTTATAGCAAAACTGGAATTCTATGGGCTAAAAAATGAACATTTAAGATGGTTTGTATCATATCTAAATGAAAGAAAACAGAGTGTTGAAGTAGCTGTCAGTGATATTGGTTATGAAAAACAAACTTCAAACTGGAAAATAGTACCCCAAGGTTCCGTGTTAGGGCCTTTATTATTTCTGATCTATATAAATGACCTCTCACTTATATAAAGGACATTGCAAGTACAGTTCTTTTCTCTGATGACACTAGTGTCCTGGTGACCAGTACAAATTTAAACGAGTGTATAATTAAAATGAATTATATTTTGAACTGTATGTCATGCTGGTTTAAAGCAAACAAATTATCTGTGAATCTAGACAAAACAAAAGTGGTCAAATTTATAACCTGTCGTATATCACATACTGAAATAGAAATCGGGATTAATGATATGTTATTAGAAGAAATTGACAGCATAAAATTTTTGGGCCTTCAAGTGGACAGATGTTTAGATTGGAAAGCTCACATAAATTATATCTTACCTAAACTTAGCTCTGCCTTTTATGCTCTCCGAGAGCTGGTTAAAGTGAGTTCTATTGACACACTTAAATTAGTATATTATGCATATTTTAACTCTATTATGGAATATGGAATATTATTTTGGCGCAACTCAGTAGAAAGTAAAAAAATATTTCTTATGCAAAAGAGGGTTATAAGAATCATTACTAACATCCACACCAGATGCTCCTGTAAAGATCTTTTTACAAGATTGAAGATATTAATGCTTCCTTGCATGTATATATTCTCGATCCTAAAATTCTTTGTATGCAATCGTGCCTTATTTGCAACAAATAATGTAATTCACAAAATAAACACTAGACAAAAGTATAATATTCATTATCCCAGTGCTAAACTTTCTTGCTTTCAGAAAGGTGTGTATTATGAAACTATCAAAATATTTGGCGCACTTCCTAATGTTCTTAAAGAAAAAGTTGATAATTTCGGTGGTTTTAAAAAAGCTGTTAGAGAGTACCTTTGCTCAAAATCTTTTTATTCTGTACAAGATTATCTGAATGACAGATTATCCTGATAATGCTTCTGTAGCTCTATAAGTAGTATTTAACTATTCCAATGATAAATCATTACTTATAAATATTTGATGCAAGCTGAAAGTTTATTTTTAATCTATATGTATTTAATAAATAACAAGAATGGTATCCATTGCAAAAAGGTTGAGACTTACTGGCATAAGCCAAGTGAAAGCTGGTTTAAAAAGTGTTTCATTTTGTATCATATATATAAGTATCCCTGCTTTGTTTTCCATATTGTTGTTCATATTGCGTGTGTACTATAATATGTGTCTAATGTTAACTTTTGTACATATATACGCTATTAAACTTTATACCTCTAGACATGTTCAATGTTCACAGCCTTTTCTGGCTACAAGTGAACCTACTGAACGCAAATCAATCTAATCTAATTTACGCACATTTACTCAGCATATTTAGCGCGTATTATGCTAATATGTGATAAATGAATTGTGACGTAAATTATTCGTTGGTGCACAAGATTAGGCTTCGGAAGATGTTGCATTCAATCAGTTGACGAAAACGGGAGGGAAGGGTAGGGGGAAGCGAATTTACCATAGCTCGGTCGAAATAGAAGCTCACTGCATTTAGGACATGTTGGTTAGTTCACTTAGCTGGATGTGTGAGCAAATAAATTACATTACTAAATTATTTTCTATTAACTACTCAAACACACAGTTCCATCACTTTCACTTCTTAACTAAAACTACAAACAGCATTAATAGTTAAGAGTGTAATCTTTCATCGAGTTATTTATTTGACACACATTCATTTGTATGTCATGGACTGAGAGGTTTACATTATGCAGAGGGCTCCATTTGCCATCTTAGTCATACAGTACATTGCTTAAAGTCTTATCAAGTTAAAGCAAGCCATTTATCCAAACCATTGCTCTGCACATTAAGCAAATTATATTTCACAGTCAGATAAATACATGAAATAATCTCTTATTGGAAGATACACTGTGCATTAAATTTTATTTTTAAAGCTGCACATTTTCTTCTTCAGCATTCATTACTGTGCATATGCATGCCATTGAATCATTTAAAAATTCATGTCTGTAATATTCTTGGGTTGTGAAGACAGAGTTAAGCTTAGGACAATTTTAAATGAATGATACAGCTTTAATGTAATTATTATTTTTCATAATTTATTCTGCACTTGTGAATGTTAATTCAACCAAAGTGATTAGAAGTATTTAAAATAGTACCATTTATGAAATTTATGTCACCAGTTGCTAATACTGACTTCTGTACTAATTTGACATTATTAATCTTATATGAATCGATCACAAATTTCAGGTTTTTCTCTGAATATACTTTAGTATACTTGTGCTGAAAATAATGTATGTACTATTGAGCTTTTAAAATTCTTATTAAATATAACCATTAACAGAGCTGCTTTGTTGTCATTTTAAAGAAATAGTGCTATTTTTTTGTACATAGTTGTTGGTATCATTTCAAATTTATATACATATTTCTTTAGGTTTTCTTTTTCTCACTGTTATTCCAGGGAATTTTTCAACTTTCTGTGTACAAAGAAATTGCATTACATATAACATTATGGTATCCTTACCTGTTTTCCTGTACCTACAGAATCATTATTTTAGTGTTAAGTTATCTTTATTTTAAGTATTACACTAAGAAGCTTGAGGGAAAGGGTATACAGATGTCTTGTATAATCTCAACAGCATCTTAAGTGATCTTACTCTCTCGTTTTTTAAATTTTAATTGTTTTTAAAGAGAAGAGAAATTACAGCAATTTCAGAAAATAAATTAATGCGTTTCAATAGAATTTTTCTTCGAAGTGTGAGACATGCGTAACAGCACAACAACATAATTTCCAAAACCTTCTGTGATACGGTATGTGATTATAGTAATTATAAATTTCATAAAAAACCTAAGCCTTAGAATTTAAATATTCAAAGCTGCGGCGGCTTGCCCTCTAAGGCAGCAGCGTGGCTTCTGCTGCAGCACTCGCTGGCCGGCCACCATTGAGAAATAAGGTACTGTAATTTGTGATGGAAGGGATATTGCTGAAATTATTAATTTCATACTTTACTGATTCTCCATTTTGAGCTATGTTGTACGGAATCAGTCAACACACAAACCTTTATATATATAAAAGTCTATTAGGAAGATTAAGTTACAAAAGCAAGGGGATGGAAAGAATTCTAAATATATTAGCTCAGAATATGGAATTTAGATGAGGAAAATACTGTTAAACAGTGTTTGATAGCACAAGTAAGAATAAAGGGGAGAGAGACTTGCATATATAAAATTCAAAATATTTTACAGGAAATAGGTATGGGTTCATTATGGTTAGATAGTGGAAGAATAGAAAAGGGATTCTGGAAATAAGTAAAAAAAAAGAATTGAAGATATTGAAAAATAAGAATTACGGGCTAATCTTAATAACAAAAGTTCTCTGAAATTATATAAAACATTGAAAAATGATTGGGGCAGGGAAAACCATATTGACAATTGTGGTAAAGTAGGAAGAGAAGTGTTGGCATTTTTTAGAACAGGAGTAATATACTTAAGGGGTATAAGGAATGGATATATTAAGGGAAGATGTCCAATGTGTGAAAAAGAAAATAGTACTTTGGCATTATATTTTTTATTGTAAAAAAAAAGCACTTAACATTGGAAAGACTAATTTCTTTTACATAAGTGTAAAAATATACCAAATGAAATAAAATGCAAAAGAATCTTGAATCTGAGATCAGAAGAAAAAGTAGTAAAACTGGAAAAATTTATTGGCAAGGTAAATCAAAAATGGCTTTGGAAAACAGGGAGGACTAATGAGAACAACTAGAAAAAATAGTATAAGTTATAAAGGGAAACAAACATCTAGATCCCAAGTTTTAAAATGCTCCATCATATACACAAACTCGGTTAATTATAATGAAGCATGGAAATATGCGACACCAAAACTAGGGTATGTAATATATGTATATGCTAGATATTGTAATAATAAATAAGAAATAAACTATAAAAGGCTATTTAGTTGTATTAAGAGAGTTATAAAACACGCATTTCTTACTTTTTTTTTTTTTTTTTTTGTGAAAAAGTAACTGCATTTTATTTGAATCCTCCAAGAGCTACATTTTCTGTAAAGAATTATAAAGAAACAAAGACACTATGGTATCACTCTTACATTTTTACTGACAGAGCTAAAAATTATTATGTACATCCTATATACATCTGATATATTTGTTATTAAAACTATGAGTATAAAATTACTTAAAAATCTGATTTTTTTTTTTTAATCCAGTTTTATGAACCCTATTTTACACAGTGGTATATTAGGGTTATAGTTGATACATAAAAATACACAATTTTAACAAAAATATTTTAAATACTAGAAGGAAGAAAATATGTTATAATCTGATGCATATTAATTTAAACTATTTCAGACGTTTAAACACTGAGTTTATAAACATCATGAAGTACTTCTACTGCTGTGGCTTCATTAGCAAAGATGTGAGCGGAGCAGAAAATTCAGTTCCTAGAGAGTCTAGCTTGAATATTAATTCTTGTCTTTCTCTCCAGAAAATGGCACAACAGAAAAGGAGATGAACCACAGTTTGAAATTCTGCACCACACATGCACTTGGGGTTAGATGTTAAGTGAAAACGTGATAAGTATTCCAAATTTACCATGTCCGCTTAAAAATTGTGTCAAAACAAAATTTGGTACAAGAGTTTCACATTTTCCTCTGTCATACACACTAGGGAAAAATAATGTTTTTTGTTAAACTTCCATTTGGAGTTGTTAGCCATTGTTGGTTCCATTCTTCAAAAATATGTTGATGTATTATTCTCCTTACAGTAGTAATAGGACATAAAGAGTATGTCACAGGAAGATTGGATTCTGCAGCCTTCTTAGCAAAGCAATCAGCTCTCTCGTTACCTAAAATTCCACTGTGTCCTTTAAGCCATCCCATGCAAATATGTCCTGGGTGATTTTGAAGCAAGGTTCTGATTTCATGTGCTAATGAATTTAAGTTGTATTTATCATTAATAGCGAGTAGAGCTGACTGTGAATCACTAAGAACACGGGCACTGTTCCCATTAACAGTACACCATTTTATAGCTTCTTTAATTGCTAAGAGCTCCGACTGGAATACAGAACATTCAGGTGACAATTTAAACATGGAGTGAGTTAGTTCCGTTTGGTTTTCATAAACAACAAAAGCACATCCTACTGCAGATATATTATCTTCAAATTGGTAACACAAACCGTCTGTATATATGTAATAATCATGAAAATTACATATTTCCTTTAAACAGGTTACAAAACTTGATGGATGTCCTGCTGTGGTAGTTTTTAAATCAATTTAAAAATACACCAGTACCATATAATGAAAAAATCCACCATTTATTAAATAATATACAGAGTTAAATTGACTTAATACACATGTTTACAGCAGTAATCAGCAAATGCACATATTTTTGCAAGAGTTCACTGTTACGAGTCTTCACCATAGTTTTCTGTCTTCATTTCGTTTAGGCCTAGTTCTTCATTGTGCTCAAAGCTTCGCTCATAATGTGTTATAGTCAGATTAGGGTCTGGCTCTGGATGAGTGAAACTCTGTGCATAGCTGTTCCCTGCAGGATCATCCAACACTAGTGTTACAGACTTTTTGGCATTCAACACAGCATCTAATTCTTCATTAAATTTTGCTACCCTTGTCTTGCTCTCTGGGTCAGCACTGTCTTGTAAGAATGTTCCATTTGAAGAAAGTTGATCTTTTATCGCTACCAAGATGCCTTCTACAGTAGTGAAACGGCCACCCAAAGCATAGGGTCCTACAGACAGCTTCAACTCAGGAACTTCCAATGAGCATGTCTCCGACTTCAAAAGATCCCTACTAAAATCTTCCTTGCTTGTAATTTTGACTTCAATACGCACTCCTTTTGGTTCAATGCTACCTCCAGATTTCACTTCATTGCTACGATGACCACACTCACAAGTTGTAGCCATTATTACCACATCTTTAAAGTATGGAATATTTGTAACCTTCATATTGGTTGGACATTGCTTGCCACAGTCTGGACAAAATGTGGGAAACTGAAACACTTCACTATGAAGATCTTCAAAAGTAAATTCTCCTTCTTGTATTTTTCTCAGTAAGGCTACGTCAGCATCAGATTCTTCTGATGCTACTCCTGTTTCTTTGGAGGTGTAAATTCCAAGTATATGATCCTGTTCTTTAGTGCGTTTAAACCATACTGTTTCTGCTCCAGGATCCTTCTCCGGGGCTAGAGGATTTTGCACGAAAGTGTTTCCACTGATATCCTCAAACACCATTGTAAAGGGTGTTTCTACAAATTTCAAAGTTTGCAGTTTGGCCAGGAAGAGATCTATCTGTGCTGCTTTATCAGGATCTTGTGCTTTCCTTTCTGGTTGGTCTTGCTGCAGCCCAGTGATACTATGATCAATTATCCCTTCCACAGTTGTAACCTCTCCTTTTTGAGACCTTGATGGTATCTGAAAATCAAGTTCCAAAATATTTATGGAAGTGTAGTCTGATTTTACAACTTGTCGATTAAGATCTGTTTCATTCTTTATTTTTAATGTAATGCGAACTCCCTTTTCTTCTATTTTGCCTCCTGGCTGTATTTCGTTATTTCTATAACCACACTTTTCACATTCAAAGGATATAATAAGTACTTCTTTATAAAATGGTATTTTTGTGACCAATAATCTTGTAATTCCATTTTCATTGCAGTTGACGCAAATGCTTTCTATCTCTGTTGTTTCAGGTTCGGGGTCATCTCCCGATAAATTATTGAACACTAATTTATTACTGATTGCGTCCTGGTCTTTCTCCATTGCGGACAGGGCCTGTTAATCAGATAGGAAACCAGGAGACACATTAAGGTTCGCGAAACACCCGGGTTCTAAAGGTATATTTTAAGCGCTGCATGCGCCGTATTCAATGCCGCCAATATAATTATTTTGGCTGCCGTGTTGCATACTAACTAATATATGAAATAACTTCTGCTTAGTTCAAAATTTAATAGCTATTGTATTATTTTACTACATATGAAGTAACTTTCATAATATTATTGGCCTATTATCGACCTTATTTGAGCTCAATGTACGATATGAATAAGACACTACGTTGGCTAACCTGTATGTATTTGAATTAAAGCTTTAACGCCATGGAGGCCAAATTAAGTTCTGAATACAATTTTCATCGATTTGTGAAATTGTAAACATTTGAAAGAACTACGAGGACATATGGGCAGCAGGAAGAACGAGAATAGATTTTCACAAAGACCTATTGGTAAGTAAGATTTAGCATGTAGCTAAATACCGACAATTAATATGACATAACCTGAAATGTGCCTTAATACATATTCATGCATAGTTCAATTCTTTAGATTAATGTAGCACCTTATAATGGAAAAAGTGTGTTGTTTTACATACAAAAGCATTAGTTTCATTAAGCTTGTTACTTTATTACTGCAATAATGGGATTTTCTGTTTTTTGTTTTTCAGGTCATCCATCATCTCAGGCTACCAGGAATACGATGGCAGAAATCAGAGTGCAGGATTATTGGATATTGTGTATGTTTCTTGTTTTGGTAAGTGCAGTGATCTTCAGGAACATTAGTAATGTAGCACAAAGCATTCTTTCCCGCGTATACAGCAATTTAATGTGAAATATTTCTGAAAGTTTGAGTTTCATTTCATATCAGTGGAAAATTTAACAAAAACTTTGAGGAATACTGTGGCCAACAAGGAAAAGTGAAAAGTGAAGTTATTTTAGACAGTTGTTTGGGTGTATTAGTTTTTGTGTTTGTACTTGTAGTTTTAAATTTAAAATATATGTCATATATAAGTCCATGTAAGGTAAGTAATATCCAGTTTAAATTACTGAAAAAATAGCTGTGAATTTTCAGATATACCAAAACTGTTGATGTGGATTTTTAAAGAATTCAATTCTCTTTGATTTCTGTAGAATTTCATTGTTTATAATTCGCATCATCTGTGTTTACGTATAATCTAGGTGGCTTAAATTAAAATATTTGGACGAGATGCTTGATATGAATTTTATAAACTTTTTCTTTAAATTGCAATGATAAGTATTTTGAAGAATTAAGTTCTCTTAACCTTACTCATCAGTGTATATCTACATCATTGATCAAGAATGTCACAGCTTTTAACAGCAATTAAAAGTATGATCTGAGATTCCATAAACCTAATTTGTTCTATATTGTTTAATGCAGTAGTCACTATGCAATATTATTGTACACACTACACTTAATTATTTACCTGAATAACCATCTTACAAGAGATCTGATGGGATTAGAATTTATTTGAAAAAGCTTTACAAGTTTTTAGGTGTAACTGTGCATTGCAAGAAATGATTAAAATGTCATTGTGTCATCGTCATTATATGCCACTTTTAATTTTATTTCTATTATTCCAGTTATTCTTAAATCATGCACAATGTCAGCTAGCTGGGACCTAAACACAGTGTGGCTTGATATCAAATTAATAAAGCTTCACAATAAATAATAGGTTATAAATCCTCTTCCTTGTTAACACACACACACGCACACACACACACACACACACACACACACACACACACACACACACACACAAATGGGTTCAGATAAATAACAGGTTAAAGTGATATTTGCACAGCATTTATGTATTCTGTGGTACATCTGTTCTCAACTTGTACTTGCCACCATTTATGAGTAATATTGGTACACAATTTCTGTAATGCTAACCATTTTAAGGGTGATATAACGTTACTAGCATGACCCACAGAAATGTTACATGTGACATGAAACTACACTGTTAAACATCCTCTCATTGTTATAATTTGGAATGAAAATCTCAATCTTTGGCATGGGAAAAGATGTTTAACCTAATATATGAGCCATTCGTTACATGCAGTGATGCGAAGCCACATAATAATTTTGAAAAGTAGATAAAACTGCACATTATTTTGCTATATAATGCACTTCTTGTTTCTTTGTAGTGAACACATAAGGGAATTATGGACTGTCAAAAGAAATAATGGTTAGATGTGTGTGCAAATAAATTACATTACTAAATTATTTTCTATTAACTACTCAAACACACAGTTCCATCAATTTCTCTTCTTAACTAAAACTACAAACACCATTAATAGTTCAGAGTGTAATCTTTCATCGAGTTATTTATTTGACACACATTCAGTTCTATGTCATGGACTGAAAGGTTTACACTATGCAGAGGGCTCCATTTGCCATCTTAGTCGGAAAGTACATTGCTTAAAGTCTGTTAAAGCAAGCCATTTATCCAAACAATTGCTCTGCACATTAAGCAAATTATATTTCACAGTCAGATAACTACATGAAATTATCTCTTATTGGAAGATACACTGTGCATTAAATTTTATTTTTAAAACTGCGCATTTTCTTCTTCAGCATTCATTACTGTGCATATGCATGCCATTGAAGCATTTAAAAATTCAACACTGTAATATTCTTGGGTTGTGAAGACAGTTAAGCTTAGGACAATTTTAAATGAATGATACAGCTTTAATGTAATTATTATTTTTCATAATTTATTCTGCACTTGTGAATGATAATTCAACCAAAGTGATCAGAAGTATATAAAATAGTGCCATTTATGAAATTTATGTCACCAGTTGCTAATACTGACTTCTGTACTAATTTGACATTCTTAATCTTATATGAATCGATCACAAATTTCAGGTTTTTCTCTGAATATACTTTAGTATACTTGTGTTGAAAATAATGTATGTACTATTGAGCTTTTAAAATTCTTATTAAATATAACCTTTAACAGAGCTGCTTTGTTGTCATTTTAAAGAAATAGTGCTATTTTTTTGTACATAGTCGTTGGGATCATTTCAAATTTATATACATATTTCTTTAGGTTTTTTTTTTTTTTTTTCTCACTGTTATTCCAGGGGATTTTTCAACATTCTGTGTACAAAGAAATTGCATTACATATAACATTATGGTATCCTTACCTGTTTTCCTGTATCTACATAATCATTATTTTAGTGTTAAGTTATCTTTATTTTAAGTATTACACTAAGAAGCTTGAGGGAAAGGGTATACAGATGTCTTGTATAATCTCAACAGCATCTTAAGTGATCTCACTCTCTCGTTTTTAAAATTTTAATTGTTTTTAAATAAAAAATTACCAATTTGCAACAGTAATAAAGATATAATGCTTTGTGGAAGTCAATTATTCATATTTAACAGGAGAAGTTCAAGTGGATTCTTGACATTTTTTTCACAAATTGGACAACTTCTTTCGAAGTCACATCTCGCACACTGATGAATAGTTTATGGCACATTTCCTCAGCGTATTTGACGCGTATTATCCTAATATGAAATAGTTGATATGTGCCGTAAACTATTCATGTGTGACGAGAAGTGATTTCGAAAGAAGTTGAATTCCATCAGTCAGTGAAAATGGGAGCCGAAGGGAAGGCGAAGTGAATGCACCATAGCTCGGTCGCAATAGAAGCTTACTACATTACCGGCCTCACCGGCCGTAGTTTCCAAGGTCGCCGGGGTCTAAAGATTTAGGAAAGTGCGCCCTATGCATCTTCAGTTTTTAACACGGAGTTGAGCATCTGGTTTTAAACTGTGGAATCCGCTATTAATCTCTTATGTACTCTAACAACTGGATGCAAATTATATTCAATGCTGCCAATATAATTATTTTGGCTGCCATGTTGCATACTAACTAATATCTAATATATAAAATAACTTCTGTTCAGTTCAAAATTTAATAGCTATTGTATTTTTTTAATACTTGTAAAGTAATTTCCATAATATGATTGACCTATTTTGTACCTTATTTGAGCTCAATATGCGTTAAGTTCTAAAGGAAATTTTCATCGATTTGTGAAATTATAAAGATTTGACAGCCCCGCGAAGACGTATGGGCAGCAGGAAGAAAGAGAATGGATTTTCATAAAGACCTATTGGTAGGTGAGATTTAGTATGTAGCTAAATACCGAAAATTAATATGATATAACCTAAATTGTGCCTTAATACATATTCATATATAGTTAAATTCTTTAGATTAACGCCCAAATGACCTTGTTGTCGACGGGCCCTAAAACACTACACACTCACTCACTCTTTAGATTAATGTAGCACTTTATAATGGAAAAGGGGAGTTTTACGTACAAAAGCATTAGCTTCATTAACTTTGTTACTTTATTATTGCAATAATAAGGTTTTCTGTTTTTTTGTCTTTCAGGGCTCATCATCTCTGGCTACCAGGAATACGATGGCAGATATCGAGAGTGCAGGATTATTGGATATTGTGTATGTTTCTTGTTTTGGTAATGTGCAGTGATCTTCAGGAACATTAGTAATGTAGCACAAAGCTTTCTTTCCCCCGTATACAGTAATTTAATGTGGCATATCAAATATTTCTTAAAGTTTGAGTTTCATTTCATTTAAGTGGAAAATTTAACACAAACTTTGAGAAATACTGTGGCCAACATGGAAAAGTGAAAAGTGAAGTTATTTTAGACAGTTGATTGGGTGTAATAGCTTCTGTGTTCGTACTTGTACTTTTAAATTTAAAATATATGAGTCATATATAAGTCCATGTAAGTTAAGTAATATCCAGTTTAAATTATTGGAAAAAATAGCTGTGAATCTTCAGATATACCAAAACTGTGGCAGTGGATTTGTAAAGAATTCAATTCTCTTTGATTTCTGTAGAATTTCATTGTTTATAATTGGCATCATCTGTGTTTGCGTATAATCTGGGTGGCTTAAATTAAAATATTTGTGCGAGATGCTTCATATGAATTTTATAAAATTTTTCTTTTAATTGCAATGATAAGTATTTTGAAGATGTGTGAGCAATTAAATTACATTACTAAATTATTTTCTATTAACTACTCAAACACACAGTTCCATCACTTTCACTTCTTAACTAAAACTACAAACAGCATTAATATTTAAGAGTGTAATCTTTCATTGCGTTATTTATTTGACACACATTCTATTGTATGTCATGGGCTGAGAGGTTTACACAATGCAGAGTGCTACATTTGTCATCTTAGTCGGAAAGTACATTGTTTAAAGTCTTACCAAGTTAAAGCAAGCCATTTATGCAAACAATTGCTGTGCACATTAAGCAAATTACACTTCACAGTCAGATAACTACATGAAATAATCTCTTATTGGAAGATACACTGTGCATTAAATTTTATTTTTGAAACTGCACATTTTCTTCCTTAGCATTCATTAGTGTGCATATGCATGTCTTTGAAGCATTTAAAAATTCAAAGCTGTTATATTCTTGTGTTGTGAAGACAAAGTTAAGCTTAGGACAATTTTAAATGAATGATACAGCTTTAATGTAATTATTATTTTTCATAATTTATTCTGCACTTGTGAATGATAATTCAACCAAAGTGGTTAGAAGTATATAAAATAGTGCCATTTATGAAATTGATGTCACCAGTTGCTAATACTGACTCCTGTACTAATTTGACATTATTAATGTTATAGCAATCGATCACAAATTTCAGGTTTTTCTCTGAATATACTTAAGTATACTTGTGCTGAAAATAATGCATGTACTATTGAGCTTTTCATATTCTTATTAAATGTAACCATTAACAGAGCTGCTTTGTTGTCATTTTAAAGAGATGTGCTATTTTTTTGTACATAGTTGTTTGTATCCTCATTTCAAATATATACATACATATTTCTTTAGGGTTTTTTTGTCTCACTTTCAGTCCAGGGAATTTTTCAACATTCTGTGTACAAAGAAATTGCATTACACATAACATTAGGGTATCCTTTCCTGTTTTCCTGTATCTACAGAATCATTATTTTAGTGTTAAGATATCTTTATTTTAAGTAGTACACTAAGAAGCTTGAGGGAAAGGGGATACAGATGTCTTATATAATTTCAACAGCATCTTGAGTGATCTCACTCTCTCGTTTTTAGAGTTGTAATTGTTTTTTAAAGACAAAATTATCAATTTGCAACAGGACTAGTAAAGATATAATTCTTTCTGGAAGTCAATTATTCATATTTAACAGGAAAAGTTCAAGTGGATTCTTGATATTTTTCTCACAAATTCATTGGATAACTTCTTTCTAAGTCACATCACACACATTGATGAATAGTTTACCGCATATTTCCTCAGCGTATTTGACGCGTATTATGCTAATATGCGATTGTTGAAATGCGCGTAAACTATTCATGTGTAGCGAGATGTGACTTCGAAAGAAGTTGAGTTGGATTCAATCAGTCGCTGAAAACGGTAGGGGAAGCAAATGCACCATAGCTTGGTCGCAATAGAAGCTTACTACATTACCGGCCGCAGTTCCCAATGACGCCGTGGTCTAAAGGTTCAGGAAAGAGCGCGCTATGCGGCTTCAAACTTCACCACGGAGTTGAAGATCTGGTACAATCTGGTATTACTCTGAGGTTTAGGGTGTGTCTATGACTGACCATCAATCAATATATGCACAGTAACATAGTCCAACTCGGCAGCATGTCTGCCTCACGTTCAAGAGGTCCTGAGTTCGAATCTCGGTCAGGGTGAGTTACCCGGATAAGGCTTTATCCAGGATTTTCTCTTATCCTGAAAGGCGAATGTCGGGTAACTCTAAGCTCTATGGACCCTGGGCTCATTTGAGCATCATTTCACTAATTCCTTTCATTGTCTGAAACGTTGGAGGACGTAAATTACAAAAAAAAAAAAAAAAAAAAAAAACATGTATAATGACTTACCGGTATTAAGATGAGGTAACATTGCTGTTGTAAAATAAATTAGTAAGCCAATTTACGTGAGAAGAAAGCTAAACATTCTAGAATGATTTTTATTATTAATAACGTTATAGGAACATAGTTAACTTTTTTACTTCTTACATTCGCATTCTACTTGATATACACTCTGAGGAACACCTTGTGCAAATTTTCAAATAAAAAAGATGTCCTATTGGCAGCCAGCAAAGCCTTGTCTTTCAAAAAGCTCTTTTCTACTTCAGCTGACACAAGAGGAGCATATTTATAATGAACAATATCATTTAAATCTGAATGACTAAGAGAAATATTTTCACCCAACAAAATCAGTGAAATGATACTGTCGCGGCGACGCGCACAAAAAGTTCGGTGCAGCTTGTGTACACAAAGACCCTGCAGTTAATAAAGGTGATAGAGAAAAAGTCGAAAACTACAGGCCAATATCGATTTTACCAGCCTTATCCAAAATTTTAGAAAAAGCTATGCTAGTAAGATTTAGTTCGTTTTTGGAGAAGCATAATGTAGTTAACCGTGCACAAAATGTGTTCTGTAGAGGAAAATCCACAACATGAGCAATTTTTGAGTTCACAGATCAAATATTGGAGGCTATTGACAATGATAATAACTGTATAGGCTTACTAACCAAGGCATTTGACATGATTCATCATGAAATTCTGTTACAAAAGCTGTACTATTATGGGATAAGGGGAATAGTATGGTATTGGTTCCAATCATATTTAAAAAATCGGAAACAAATGGTGGAAATCACAAATGTCGATGAGCGGAGTGTCGTACGTAATCACTATTCAAAAATAAAACAAATTAAATATGGAGTTCCCCAGGGATGCATACTAGGACCCGTCCTCTTTTTAATATTCATAAACGACTTCCCAAATTATTTAAATCCATCTCGGGTAACTATCTTTGCTGACGACACAAATGTTATAATAAAGGGAAATTAAAATGCAAAACACATAACCAGTAAAATTGAAATTTGGTTTGCTGAAAACAAATTGATTATTAATACAAACAAATCTTCAGCAATATCATTTCGCCAACAAACAAAATAAAAATGTTGGCAAACCTGACATCAAGTTGTATGGTGCGTGTGTTTCTTATAAGACAGAAGCAAATTTTCTGGGAGTATGGGTAGATCAGCATTTAGACTGGGAAGCACACATAAAATATCTAGTAATAAAGTTAAATAAATTCTACTTCTGAATAAGAGTAATAAAAATGAGTTGAATGCAAGTGACATGAGAACCTTATATTTTGCATGTGCAGAAAGTCTAATGAGGTATGGCATTATGTTTTGGGGGGATAGTAAAGACAGTCACCTGGTTTTTAAAGTACAAAAAAGGATTGTTAGATGCCTAATGTCAGGAAAAAATATGACTCCTGCAGGAACTTCTTTAAGGAATTGAAAATCTTGACTCTGCCCAGTCTGTATATATACTGTTTGCTATGTTATACAAAACAAAACCTTGAAAATTTTACCACATATAATCAAATACATCATCATAACACCAGAGGTCAAACAGACTTAAGAACAATAACACATAGAACTACACTTTATTCCAAAGGAGTTAGATATTCAGCAGTCACTCTGTATAATAAACTACCGGCCAATCTGAAAAACATAAAATCCATGCGGTGTTTCAAGCTATCGTTGAAAGAAATGTTATTAAGTGATTCATATTATGATATAAGTGAATTTCTAGATACACTGTATATATTTGTGATGCATTTTAAATGCTGTGTAGCTGTAGAGCCATGCAACTATATATATATATATATATATGAGTTCATGCTTAGATCTTATTAATTACACTTGATGCAACTTATTTTTTATACTTATATTAATTGTATTGTTCTAAATATTTGTATTGACGTATCCAATGACATTGTATTGACTTAACGGATGAATAAAACTACTACTACTCCTACTTAAAGATATCGAGAGAGAGGAGGCTGTCCGTCACTGATGGGGTTGCGCATCTGGAGGGTTCGGGTTTAGTCTGGTGATGAAGCCTTCTATTTCTTGGTTGTTACAGAAAAGTCTCAAGTTAACAATGAGGTGTTTGGGGAGGCGACAACTCGCTGAGAGTCAGTAGTGGATAGGAGTACTAAACAGCTGTAAAGTGTTGTAACGAGAGTTGATGTAGTAAACAGATCGATGTTTGTTGTGGTCATCGACCTTGGTGGATTGTGATTGTGTGTGAGGCGTGATTCTCCTGCAATCTGCAAGTGTATTTCTAAGGAAACGGGGAACGTTGTGTTCAAATTGAGCTCAACGTGCTATTTATTAGGATCAATTCGTAATAAAGTAAATTGAAAAATACAAAGAAGTGTGTATTATGCAAATTTTTAGAGATTGCGCTATGATATCTTTTGGGTGCAAGCGGTGAAAGTCTACAAATATAATTTGCAAAAAGAAAGCCTTTAGAATAGTGTGCCAAAAGTACAGGTCATCATACAGAATGCTCTTTAATGAGTTGAAAATACTGCCTCTTATATGTGTATTTATCTTATAGACACTAGTTCATGCTTAAACAATTTTGATTTGATTTGATTTATTGATTCATTCATTAAAACATGTACATGTTATAGGACACGTCAAATTAAAAACTAAGTACAATATTTATAATTAAGGTAGCTAACTAAATATTTACAAATTTAAAAATTCATCCACGCTGTAGAAGCTGTTGGCTCTAAGGAAGTTTAATAACAATTTCTTAAACTGATGTTGTGATTCAATCTTTTTTATAGATTCAGGTAGCTTATTGTAAAGATGTAAGCCAGCATATGTGAAACTATTTTCATACATCTTTGTTTTGTGTGACTTCACAAATAAATTATTCTTTGTTCTAGTATTGTGTATATGAATTTCAGAATTTGTTTTGAATAAACTTAGGCTTGCTTTCATATGTACAAGAGCTTCATATATGTATATACTTGGCAGTGGTAAGATACCTAATTTACTGAAGTATGGCTTACAACTAGTTGTGCTTGAGACATCTGCTATGATTCTAATTATTTTCTTTTGGTATCTGAATACTTTTATACTGATTATAATTATAAACAGCACGAAGTCAATCAAGATATTCCTCTTCTTCTTCTTTTGTTCCGTGTATATCCCGCCTTTAACTCCAATAGTCATATCGGCGGACGTTCTCCTTTGGAACCTATCCAAGGTGATAACTTCTATTCTTTGGGTTTAAGCATTAGCTCATGCACACATTCACACTATCATTCATGCTTCCAGACTCTGGGGTAGATGAGGTCGCAGAGGAATCCCCAACCCCATCGCCGGGAATCGAACACACCCCTATCACAGCAGGCAAGTGCTCGATCGACTGAGCTACGGGGCCAGCCTGATCAGAATCTCTACCGGCACAACATGCGACGTATAGCTACATGTTGTAGTACAAGACATTTTACTCCATAAATGAGCATACCATAAATTGTGCTTGGCATATGTGTAGATGGGTATATAATTATTGTATAGTGTTGTTCTGATGTGTCCATTATCATAACAATGATCATAAGGACAAATTAAATCTAAATCTAAAAAAGGTCATTTGATCGAATTTGTTATAGTCGATATAATACCCACTTCGCACAAATATTAAACATCGCAAAAGTGAGATCATTGCACAATAAAGGGGACAAGATATTGAAATTTATCGTCCAATACCATTATTTTCTGTATCCTCAAATATCTTTGAGGAGTTAGTATTTAGACGCTTAGTTTCTTTACTGTCTAAACACAACATTCTTGTGAATGAACAGTATCGCATTAAGCAAAATATATTTACAGAATTAGCTATAGGTAAACTATTAAACTTAGTAGACGAAGCAGTTGATAAGAAATTTTGAAACATAGGTCTCTTCCTTGATTTATAAGAAACATATGAAGCGTTGGAACATATTGTCACCCAATTTTTGGAAGGCACGACCAACTAACAGCTGAGTGGGGGACAGGAGGCATTCAGACCACGCCTACCCATTTATCTTGTGGCGCTAACTCAGGGGATGGTTAGGGAAGTGTCACGAGGTACTCTACCGGCTCTTTCCTCTCCCCTTGACGTCTGGAACAATCGGGATGATGATCCGAGCCGCGAAGCATTGAGATGCAGCGATCTGGCTATGTAAGCGGCGCGTTATACGACTCAGGCTGTTATTGGCAAGCAGCCGTGAAGAGCGCAGTGCTAGCGAACGGACTGGAAGACTGCGTACGTATATTAGAGGAGTTGTATGTAATTGTGAGTGTGATGTGGACCTGAGACAGACGAACTGGTGGATTGTAATTGTACGCGCTACGTAATTCTATGTAATCGGCAAGTGTTCCGACTGTAATTCGGCGGAAATGAACATTTTGACTTTGTACAATTGGACGTTTAATTTCACGAATCCACAAAGCCTCCGTGCTGCCTATGAGTTCCTTTGCACAAGCCGCGTTGTCACTATCGGTACTTTTTGTTTTTAATTTAATGGCCTATGGTATAATATTGTGGGGAAACGCATCTGGATGGAAACACCATTTAAAACTAAAAAAAGTAATACGCATAATGTTAGATGTCAGCTTTAAATATTAATGCAAACCATTGTTTAAAAAAGTAAATATTGTGACTTTGTGGGTTCGTGAAATTAAAACTCCAATTGCACAACTCAAAATGTTCTTTATTTCCACCGAATTACAGTCGGAACACTTGCCGATTACACAGAATTACGTTATGCACTCAATTATAATTCACCAGTTCGTCTGTCACAGGTCCACTGCACGCTCACAGTTCGTACAACTCCTCTGATGAACGTTCACAGTCTTCCGGTCCGTAAACTCACTTGGCGCTCCTCACGCTGCTCGCACAAGAACTGAACTGAACTCCAGCCCGACGCGTTGCTTATATAGGACCAACTGGCCCATCTAGAAGGTTGCGGATTAGATGAAATATCCTGTATGTCCGAGAACTCAAAGGATGGGGAAAGAGACGGCGCAATGGGCCACGATCCCTCTCCTAATCATCCCTTCAGTTAGTGACAGGAGACAAATGGGTATACGTGGCCAAAATGCTTCACGCCTGACCCTCCTGTCGGCCAGTTCTATAGGGAGTTCCGACGTGACAATATGTTAACAATGCAGAAGATTCTGCACTTATTAGTTTAGCTTTTGTTTGTATTTTTTCAATCCAACGCCACATATTGAAGTAGCCTACTGTGTTGTTTAATTCAAAACGTACTCAATTTGAAGTAATGGTGCGTTTTCCTTTGCTCTGTACACATGTCGTAACCTCCTGATAAATTTAAATTGCTGTTTGAGAGGCATTTGTTTCTACATTCAGAGATTTGAGGACTGGAGTAGTACAGAAAAAAGAAATGTTGGTATTTCTCATTTGTAATAATAAGAAGTAAGAGCGCATAATGTGCATGTTGGTAGAGTCTACGAGAGTGGTTATCCTGGCTGTTAGGAGCTTAGTGAAGACTTTGAGTAATGTACATTCCAGTGCTATGCCTCTATATGAGTTTGGGTCGCTAGCGTTGCCTTTTCCTTTATAGAGCGGCTTGATTTTTGACAACCTCCATTGCTCTGGTATCTTTCCTTGTTGCAGACACTCATTTACAAGGTCAGTCCAGGTTTGCACAAGAGCTGGGGCCGCACTTTTCAAGTATTCGTTGTAGATCCTGTCAGGTCCACTTGCTTTAATGTCCTTTAGTTTCCTGACTGCTTCACATACTTCTTCCACCGTGAGTGGCTCGATAATCCTCCTGCTTTGTAAGCCACCGTTGTAAAGGCAGGGTCTTGTGTCACTGGCGCTTAGTAACGTAGTGTACTGCTGGGTCCATGTTTCTCTAGGTATGTCTCTTGGAAACATTGGTTTCCTTTGATTTAGGACCTTGTAGGGATCCTTTTGTGCCTCTTGAATCATTATCTTTGCTTGTTTTTCGTGATGTTTACTTTTTGGTTCCTTTATTGGGGCTTTATACTCTCGCCTTTTTTGAGAATATTTATGCAAGGCCTCTTCAGACGGCGATGTTATCGATTTGTGCAAGGCTTGAAGAGTTTCTCTCCTGTTTTTATAGCAGTTTTTATCAAACCATGGCTTTGCTTTTCTATTGTTTGTTGTGTTTGTGGCTTTCATGATAACTTGTTCTAGCTCTTCTAGTGCGTCGTCGATATGGCCATTCTTTATATGCTGTCTTGCTTCCTTGACGTGGGAAAATGTTTGTTCTATGTCTTGCATGTTGAGGTGCCTTGACAGTTTGTGATGTTGAGGCTGTACCTTGTGTCTTTGTATTACGAGGGTAGTCGCCACAGGTAAATGTCTTCTTTCTACTCTCTTCAATATTGTCTGTGGTGCCTTTTTTACATTTTTCATGTTCGTTAACACGAGGTCGGTTGTCTTGCTCCCGTTGTGGCCTATATATGTTTTCTCGCTACTTTTGTTGATTAGGCTATCAGGTATTTCTCATTTGTGATACCGCAATTTTGTATATATGGCGATCCTCTCTAGGGTATCATTTGTTTTAGTAATATGACATTCATTTTCGTTTACATTTTTACATTTAACAATAGAACCACAATGGCAGTCACCAGAATGTCTAGACCAGGGGTCAATCGTACTTGATATAGAGGTGCACTCTGGTGTTAAAAGTATGTACTACCACAAGGTATAAGGTAACTTCCAAACCAAAACCAATTGGGTTTGAATAGCCCAAAGATGGCAGCGTAATTCTAATGACTATCTTGTTAGAAAAAGCAACCAGACAAATAAAATTGCTGTATACTACGCTGCTAATTGGTCTGAGTTATATTACAAATTGTAAGTTCTATAACATAAAACCACTAATGTTTAAATTATTAGTTCTGTTTAAAGAAACGGGCAAAAATATTAAACTCTACAAGATACGGATGTCACTGTTTGATAGTAGAATTGCCGAGCAAACGTAGTCTCTGTCTATGGACTGCCAACAGTTGGGGCACACATATAAAATGTGCCACATGACCTCCCGATGTGTCCTCTGCGGTAGCCTCCACCGCTTAGCTGACTGCCCAAAAAAGGGCACGCAGGACGTTGTACCCCACTGTGCAAACTGTGGGGAGACGCATCCTGCCAGCTACAGAGGTTGCGAGACGTGCCGTAACGAACGCTACCGCCGCCAACTGGCAGCCATAGCCAGGGCATCCCCAAGTGCGCAACCAAGACCCATTGCCAACCCGGCTCTGATTAGAGATGGCGTCTCTTTCGCAGGCGCCATGACGGGACAAAGCGCACCAGTGCTGCCACCTGCTGGCCAACCCTCAACAACTCCCCCACCCCAGGCGCCACCTGGTGAACTAGGAGGCCTCAAAGAGCTCTTTACTCTGTTTAAAGAGCTCAACTTACATAAACTTGCTCCGAAGGTACAGCCTTTTATCGCAAGATTTAAGAGCTGCACCAGCACTTGGGAGAAGCTAGAAGCCCTCATATGGCTTCTGTCGGACATCTTCGAGTAAATGGCTCAACTAAGGGGAGGCACATCTCTAACTCGCGGGCTCCTGTGGAATGCCGACGGCATCTACAGGCAGCAGCACGAACTTGAAAGCTACCTGCGGCGTAACAAAATTGACGTCGCATTCATTTGTGAAACAAAATTAAAGCAGGAGCACACTTTCAAGCTCAGGGATTACCAAATATTTCGAACTGATAGAATAGGCAGACAGGGAGGAGGAACAGCTATTTTACTAAAAAACAAAGTTGCTCATGCTCCTGTTACGCTGCCACCATTGGCAGCGTTAGAGTGCACGGCTCTTAAAACACGATTAAATAACAAAACGGTGATGCTGGTGGCCCTCTATCGGCCCCCAAACTCCCCCGACTGTAAACGCGACCTCGAGCAAATCCTCACTTTAGAGGAGCATGTTATAATAGCAGGAGACTTCAACGCTCGACACCCCTGGTGGTATTCACGTCGAGCAAACGCGGCTGGAAATCTCCTCGTAGACCTTATAACAGAAAATGACGATCTCGAGGTGTACTTCCCCCCCGAACCCACCTTTTGGCACAAGTCAGGGCACTTCGAACCTGAAATCTTGGACTTCGTCATTACAAAAAATGCGACATTACCAAACAACTTCACTGTGTATCACAGCCTAGACTCCGACCATCTTCCAGTGCACTTTGATATAAGTGGCGCCATCACGGCCGGGCTGACCGGCCCTCTGAGGCGCGCAGAAACAAACTGGAGCAAGTTTACCCTTGAAATGCACGGGATGGCTCAGCCTAGGCTGTCATACTACAGCGAGGCGGACATCGACGTCGCCATTGAAAACTACACCGCCTCGCTGCACACGGCCAAAAGAAATTCCACCAGCTACACGACAAGCCCGCCCAGTTTTTGCACGTACCCTGAGGTGGAGCAGCTCATTGCCAGGAGGCGACGCTTGACGAGACTTTGGCGGCTTACCCGCCAGCCTGAGTACAAAGTGCTAGCAAAATGGCTACGCAACGTCATTCGGCAACAAATTAAATTAAACAAAATTGAGCAGTGGGAGCAGAAAATGTTAAACACCACACATTCGGACAATTCTTTATGGAAATTATTAAAGGCATTTAAAGTCTCCTCGAGCGCTAAATCAGGCACTGAGGCGCTACACACTCACCTCGGCCTGCACTTCTCCTCTGAGGAGAAAGCCGAGGTCTTTGCAGACTGTCTGGAAACAAGATTTACAGAAAACCCAGCGACGAACCCCGAGTTAGAACGGGATGTCCAGACCTGGGTACAAAACTGGGTGGCACAGAGGCATGAGCAACACTTGCCCCTCACAACGCCGCAGGAAGTGTACAAGCTCATTAGGAAGCTACCTAATGGGAAAGCCGCCGGCCCGGACAGGGTGACAAATGAGGAACTCAAGCATCTCCCGAGAAAAGCCCTGGTGCAACTTACAAAAATTTTCAACGCTTGTTTGCAGCAAAATTATTTCCCTGACACTTGGAAACGAGCCAAGGTATTAATGCTCCCTAAGCATGGGAAAAATACCAGGCAACCTCAAAATTACCGCCCCATTAGTCTCCTGTCCACTATTGGTAAATTGCTCGAGAAAATAATTCTATTTCGACTCCAAAAACAAATTTCGACGCTTGGCATTTCAAATTCACAATTTGGCTTTAGAAAAGGGCACTCAACAGACCTTCAACTTTTAAGACTAGTAGATGACGTCACCGAGCAATTTAACAATGGGGCTTCAACGTTGGCGCTATTTTTGGACGTAGAAGCCGCATTTGATCGGTGCTGGCACAACGGCCTGATTTACAAGCTGCACCGAGAGTTTCCCGGCCTCCAAAATTCACTGCCCTTGCTGCATAATTTTTTAAAAAACAGGCGCTTCTACGTCCAAGTGGGTCGCTCCTCCTCAAAGGAGAGAGTGATGCAGGCTGGCGTACCACAAGGGGCTATTATGTCACCTTTCCTGTATATACTCTTCACCAGCGACTTCCCCGTGGACGCCAGATGCAAAGTTGCAATGTATGCTGACGACACTGCAATATACAACCATCATAAAAATCCTCGTTATGGACTTTTAGAGATGCAGCGGTACATTGACCGCTTCCTTTCATGGCTTCATGACTGGAAAATCAAAATTAATGTGAACAAATGCCAGCTTATACATTTTACAAAGCGGCGCCCTTTGGCAGTGGACCTAACGGTCGATGGTCAAATATTGCATTGTCGTCAGCAGGTCAAGTACCTCGGCGTGACGTTGACACGCACGATGCATTGGACCACCCACCTAAGAGATAGCGCCAATAAAGGACGGCAGCGATTAAAGATGTGCGCCTCCATATTTAGGAGCAAACAGCTAAAGCTGCGCTCGAAGATCATCCTATATAGATCCTTTATTTTATCCGTGGTCCTGTACGCCTGCGTGGTCTGGGCCAACGCCTCCAAAACCGCCCTAAAGTATCTCCAAACCCTACAAAACTTATCCCTACGCAAAATCCTGTCTGCTCCTATCCGAACAACAACTGCCACCATTCGCCAAGAAACCCACGTCCCTTATATCTACGAGGCCATCAACAAACGTGCCTCTTCCATCTGGGCGCGCATCCGACACCATCAAAACCCCACCATACACAATATTGGGAAAGACGAACCCAAGCACCGAAAACACGCCAGAATCAAAGCATATTGAAGAAAAACAAAAAAAAAAAAAAAAAAAAACGACTGCAAAATTATGCGCGCCCAGCCCTTCCAGGCTCAGGCCACGTTCCCCGGCAGAGGCCGCCATCATCGGCAGCCCAGGAGTCAGCTACCCGCTGCCGCACAGCCTAACTGCGAACCTTGTAAATATTGTACATAACCAAGTCTGTACAGTGTAGTGCGTATGATATTGGGACGTACGTGGTATGCCCAGGTGTGTGTGTGTGTGTGTTTGTTTATGTGTGTTTGTGTGTGTGTGCGCAAGATAAGCGCAGTGTAAATATGTAAATATAAAAACAAGAAAAAGAAAGACAGAGACAAATAACGTGATAAAACTGGTTCTCGGCGGCCTCAGAACAGGTCGCTGTATGGGTTTTAGAAGAACCCCAAAGACAATAAAGAGGCCATTCCCAGAATTATAAACCCATGTAAATTTAGAGCCTGTAAGCCGGGTCCAATGTACCGGCACCAGGCAAATAAGTTACAAATAAAAAGCCTTAAGCCAATATGTAAATATAAAAACAAGAAAAAGAAAGACAGAGACTAATAACGAGATAAAACTGGTTCTCGGCGGCCTCAGAACAGGTCGCCGTATGGGTTTTAGAAGAACCCCAAAGACAATAAAGAGGCCATTCCCAGAATTATAAACCTATGTAAATTTAGAGCCTGTAAGCCGGGTCCAATGTACCGGCACCAGGCAAATAAGTTGCAAATAAAAAGCCTTAAGCCCTAAAAAAAAAAAAAGCCTCTTCCTATGGTCGTGGACCATTAGAGGTTGGATTTTGAAATTTTTGGAGCAGGATCGAGTCTTTGTACCCGAACCATGCGATTATCTTTACTCAGTTAGTGTAGGGCTCAGGCTCATACCAGATACTCAACTCAGTGGAAATGTTTGAAGCCATAGAGGGCGCCCTTTCTTTTATTTTCAGACCCAGGTGGCCCTGGGAACTGCGGTCGGTAATTCAGCAAGCATCTAGTGTGACCGATTTATGATGCATTCAGTTTTCTCAAGCTTGTTAGTGTAAAACTTATAATAGATATAACACTAAAATAATGATTCTGTAGATACAGGAAATCAGGAAAGGATACCATAAAGTTATGTGTCATGTAATTTATTTGTACACAGTATGTCGAAATATTCCCTGGAATAAAAGTGAGAAAAAAAAAACCTAAAGAAATATGTATATAAATGAGGATACCGACAACTATGTACAAAAAAATAGCACCATCTATTTAAAATTACAACAAAGCAGCTGTGTTAATGGTTACATTTAAATAAGAATATGAAAATCTCAATAGTACAAGTATACTAAAGTATATTCAGAGAAAAACCTGAAATTTGTGATCGATTCTATTAAAATTAATAATGTCAAATTACTGCAGGAGTCAGTATTAGCAACTGATGACATAAGTTTCACAAATGTCACTATTTTATATACTTCTAATCACTTTGGTTGTGCAGAAGTGCAGAATAAATTATGAAAAATAATAATTATATTAATGCTGTATCATTCATTTAAAATTGTCCTAAGCTTAACTTTGTCATCACAACACAAGAATATTACAGCGTTAAATTTGTAAATGCTTTAATGACATGCATATGCACAGTAATGAATGCTGAAGAAGAAAATGTGCAGCTTTAAAAATAAAACTTAATGCACAGTGTATCTTCCAATAAGAGATTATTTCATGTAGTTATCTGACTGAGAAGTGTAATTTGCTTAATGTGCACAACAATTGTTTGGATAAATGGCTTGCTTTAACTTGGGACTTTAAACAATGTACTTTCTGACTAACATGGCAAATGGAGCTCTCTGCATAGTGTAAACCTCTCAGTCCATGATTACAACTGAATGTGTGTCAAATAAATAACTCAATGAAAGATTACACCATGAACTATTAATGCTGTTTGTAGTTTTAGTTAACAAGTGAAAGAGATGGAACCATGTTTTTGAGTAGTTAATAGAAAATAATTTAGTAATGTAATTGCTCACACATCTAACATTATTTCTTTTCACAGTCCATAATTCCCTTATGTGATCACTACAAAGAAACAAGAAGTGCATTATATAGCAAAATAATGTATAGTTTTAACTACTTTTCAAAATTATTATGTGGCTTCATTAAACTTGTTACTTTATTATTGCAATAATGAGGTTTTCTGTTCTTGTCTTACAGGGGTCTTACAGGGGTCATCATCATCTCAGGCTACCAGGAATACGATGGCAGAAGTCGAGAGTGCAGGATTATTGGATATTGTGTATGTTTCTTGTTTTGGTGATGTGCAGTGATCTTCAGGAACATTAGTCATGTAGCACAAACCTTTCTTTCCCCCGTATACAGTAATTTAAGGTGGCATATCAAATATTTCTTTAAGTTTGAGTTTCAGTTCATGTATGTGGAAAATTTAACAAAAATTTTGAGGAATCCTGTGGCCAACATGGAAAAGTGAAAGGTGAAGTTATCTTAGACAGTCGATTGGGTGTAATAGCTTTTGTGTTCGTACTTGTAGTTTAAAATTAAAAATAATAAATCATATATAAGTCCATGTAAGTTAAGTAATATCCAGTTTAAATTACTGGAAAGAATAGCTGTGAATTTTCAGATATACCAATACTGTTGATGTGGATTTTTAAAGAATTCAATTCTCTTTTATTTCTGTAGAATTTCATTGTTTATAATTGGCATCATCTGTGTTTACGTATAATCTGGGTGGCTTAAATTAAAATATTTGGGCGAGATGCTTGATATGAATTTTATAAACTTTTTCTTTTAATTGCAATGATAAGTATTTTGAAGAATTAAGTTATCTTAACCTTACTCATCGGTGTATATCTACATCATGGATAAAGAATGTCACAGCTTTTAACAGCAATTAAAAGTATGATCTGAGATTCCATAAACCTAATTTGTTCTATATTGTTTAATGCAGTAGTCACTAGGCAATATTATTGTACACACTACTCCAATTATGTACCCGAATAACCATCTTAGAAGAGATCTGGTGGGATTAGAATTGATTTGAAAAAGCTTTACCTGTTTTTAGGTATAATTGTGCACTGCAAAAAATGATTAAAATGTCATTGTGTCATCATTATATGCCACTTTTACTTTTATTTCTAGTATCCAGTTATTCTTAAAACATGCACAATGTCAGCTGTAGCTAGGACCTAAACACAGTGTGGCTTGATATCAAATTAATAAAGCTTTACAAGTATTAATTGCTTATTAACCCTCGTCCGTGTTAACACACACGCAGATATATATAAACAGTGCCGAGACATAACACTTGGTCTTCTGCAAGATAGGGTTACCGCTAAAGGCACATAGTGTTGAGGCCTCATATATCACAACATAATTTGGACAAATGGGTTCAGAAAAATAACAAGTTAAAATCATATTTGCACAGCATTGCAGTATTATTCTGTGGTACATCTGTTCTGAACATGTAATTGCCACCATTTATGAGTAATATTGGTACACAATTTCTGTAATGCTAACCATTTTAAGAGTAATATAATGTTACTAGCGTGACCCACACAAGTGTTACATGTGACATGAAACTACACTGTTAAGCATCCTCTCATTGTTCTAAGTTGGAATGAAAATCTCAATCTTTAGCATGGAAAAAGATGCTTAACCTAATATATGAGCCATCTTTACATGCAGTGATGCGAAGCCACATAATTGATTTGAAATGAAAATAAAACTGCACATTATTTTGCTATATAATGCACTTCTTGTTTCTTTGTAGTGATCACATAAGGGAATTATGTATTGTCAAAGGAAATAATGGTTAGATCTGTGAGCAATTAAATTACATTACAAAATTATTTTCTATTAGCTACTCACACACACAGTTCCATCACTTTCACTTCTTAACTAAAACTACAAACAGCATTAATAGTTAAGAGTGTAAACTTTCATTCAGTTAAATTAACTTTAAAGAGAGTCGATTAAAGACACTAGACAACACTTACTTTTAAATTTTTCCGGAACTAGTTTCAGAGGCTTTGCCTCTATCATCGGCCGGCTCTCGAGAGCCAGCCGATGATAGAGGCAAAGCCTCTGAAACTAGTTCCGGAAAAATTTAAAAGTAAGTGTTGTCTAGTGTCTTTAATCGACTCTCTTTAAAGTTAATTTATCATAACAACACTGTTTTCAACACTTCCAAGAAAGTAATTGTAATTTCATTCAGTTATTTATTTGAAACACATTCATTTGTATGTCATGGACTGAGAGGTTTACACTATGCAGAGGGCTCCATTTATCATCTTAGTCGGACAGTACATTGTTTAAAGTCTTATCAAGTTAAAGCAAGTCATTTATCCGAACAATTGCTCTGAACATTAAGCAAATTATACTTCACAGTCAGATAACTACATGAAATAATCTCTTATTGGAAGATACACTGTGCATTAAATTTTATTTTTGAAACTGCACATTTTCTTCTTCAGCATTCATTACTGTGCATATGCATGTCATTAAAGCATTTAAAAATTCAACGCTGTAATATTCTTGTGTTGTGAAGACAAAGTTAAGCTTACGACAATTTTAAATGAATGATACAGCTTTAATGTAATTATTATTTTTCATAATTTATTCTGCACTTGAGAATGATAATTCAACCAAAGTGATCAGAAGTATATAAAATACTGCCATTTATGAAATTTATGTCACCAGTTGCTAATACTGACTCCTGTTCTAATTTGACATTATTAAGCTTATATCAATTGATCACAAATTTCAGGTTTTTCTCTGAATATATTTTAGTATACTTGTGCTGAAAATAATGTATGTACTATTGAGCTTTTCATATTCTTATTAAATGTAACCATTAAGAGAGCTGCTTTGTTGCCATTTTAAAGAGATTGTGCTATCGTTGTTTGTATCCTCATTTCAAATATATACATACATATTTCTTTAGCGGGTTTCTTCCTCACTTTCATTCCAGGGAATTTTTCAACAATCTGTGTACAAAGAAATTGCATTACACATAACATTATGGTATCCTTTCCTGTTTTCCTGTATCAACAGAATCATTATTTTAACGTTAAGATATCTTTATTTTAAGTAGTACACTAAGAAGCTTGAGGGAAAGGGGATACAGATGTCTTGTATAATCTCAACAGCATCTTGAGGGATCTCACTCTCTCGTTTTTAAAGTAGTAAATGTTTTTTAAAGACAAAATTATCAATTTGCAACAGGAATAGTAAAGATATAATTCTTTCTGGAAGTCAATTATTCATATTTAACGGGAAAAGTTCAAGTGTATTCTTGATATTTTTTTCACAAATTCATTGGACAACTTCTTTCGAAGTCACATCTCACATACTGATGAATAGTGTACCGCATATTTCCTCAGCGTATTTAACGCGTATTAAGCTAATTTGCGATAGTTGAAATGCGCGTAACCTATTCATGTGTGGCGAGACGTGACTTCGAAAGAGGTTGAGTTGGATTCTAACAATCGCTTCACAGGGAAAGGGAGGGAAGGTAGGGGAAGCAAATGCACCATAGCTTGGTCGCAATAGAAGCTTACTATATTACCGGCCGTAGTTCCCAATGACGCCGTGGTCTAAAAGTTCAGGAAAGAGGGCGCTATGCGGGTTCAAACTTCACCACGGAGTTGAGGATCTGGTATTACTCGGTGCAGTGTTTAATGCCCACTTTTACTACATATGGTACCGCAGCCGTGTATTACTCTGTGGTTTAGGGTGTGTCTATAACTGACCATCAATCAAAATATGTACAATAACATAGTCCACCTCGGCAGCATGTCTGCCTCACGTTCAACAGGTCCCGAGTTCGAATCTCGGTCAGGGTGAGTTACCTGGATAAGGCTTTTTCCAGGGTTTTCCCTTATCCTGAAAGGCAAATGTCGAGTAACTCTAAGCAACTAACTCTAACACGGCACAATGGGCCACGATCCCTCTCCTAATCATCCCTTCAGTTCGTGACAGCAGACAAATGGGTAGACGTGGCCAAAATGCTTCACGTCTGACCCTCCTGCCGGCCAGTTCTATAGGGAGTTCCGACGTGACAATATGTTAACAATGCAGAAGATTCTGCACTTATTAGTTTAGCTTTTGTTTGTATTTTTTCAATCCAACACCACATCTTGAAGTAGCCTACTGTATTGTTTAAATCAAAACGTACTCAATTTGAAGTAATAATACGTTTTCCTTTGCTCTGTACACATTTCGTAACCTCCTGATAAATTTAAATTGCTGTTTGAGAGGCATTTGTTTCTACATTCTGAGACTTGAGGACTGGAGTAGTACAGAAAAAAGAAATGTTGGTATTTGTCATATCGTAATTTTGTATAAATGGCGATCCTCTCTAGGGTATCATTTGTTTTAGTAATATGACATTCAGTTTCGTTTAAATTCGTACATTTAACTTAGAACCACAATGGCAGTCACCAGAACGTCTAGACCAGGGATCAATCGTACTTGATATAGAGATGCGCTCTGTTGTTAAAAGTGTGTACTACTACAACGTATAAGGTAACCTCCAAACCTAAACTAATTGGGTTTGAAAAGCCCAAAGATGGCAGTGCAGTTCTAATGACTATCCTGTTACGAAAAGCAACCAGGAAAATAAAATTGCTCTATACTACGCTAATAATAGGGCTTGGTTACATTAAAATTGTAAGTTCTATAATATAGAACCATTAGCATGTAAATTATTAATTCTCCTTAAAGAAACGGGCAAAAATACTAAACTCTACGAGATTTAGATGTGGCTGTTTGGAAGTAATTGTCAAGCGGACGCCGTTCTTGGCTCTGGAGGACATTGAAGAAGTTACTGAAGTTGCATTTGGGAATTTTTGGAGCGGGATCGAGTCTTTGTACCCGATCCACGCGATGATCTTTATTCACTGTAGGGCAGGACTTGAACATGGATAGAAAGTCAGCAGGCCATCGAGGTTCTTGCAACAACCGGGGTGCAAATTTCATTTCGAGCGCTCCATTTACTTATGTTGTGTCTATGACTGAGTATCAATCAATATATGCACAATAACATAGTCCAACTCGGCAGCATTTGTACCTCACGTTCAGGAGGTCCCGAGTTCGAATCTCGGTCAGGGTGAGTTACCTGGATAAGGCTTTTTCCAGGATTTTCTCTTATCCTGAAAGGCGAATGTCGGGAAACTCTAAGCTCTGTGGACTCTGGGCTTATTTGAGCATCATTTCACCCATTCCCTTCGTTGTCTGACATGACTTGACGTTGGAGGACATAACTTACAAAAAATAAAATAAGAAAATAACATAAGTAATACGACTTACCGGTATTAAGATGAGGTAACATTGCTGTTGTAAAATAAATTAGTAAGTCAATTTACGTGAGAAGAAAGCTAAACATTCCAGAATGATTTTTATTATTAATAACGTTATAGGAACATAGTTAACCTTTGTACTTCTTACATTCGCATTCTACTTCATATACACACTGAGGAACACCTTGTGCAAATTATCAAATAAAAAAGATGTCCTATTGCCAGCCACCAAGGCCTTGTCTTTCAAAAAGCTCTTTTCTACTTCAGGTGACACAAGAGGAGCATATTTATAATGAACAATATCATTTAAATCTAAATCTGAATGATCAAGAGAAATATTTTCACCCAACAAAATCAGTGAAATGATACTGTCGCGGCGACGCGCACAAAAAGTTCGGTGCGGCTTGTGTACACAAAGACCCTGCAGTTAAAGATATCGAGAGAGGGGGGGGCTGTCCGTTATGGATGGGGTTGCGCTTCTGGAGGGTTCGGGTTTCGTCTGGTGATGAAGCGTTCGATTTCTTGATTGTTACAAAACAGTCTTGAGTTAACAATGAGTGTTTGGGGAGGCGACAACTCGCCGATTGTCAGTTGTGGATAGGAGTACTAAGCAGCTGTAAAGTGTTGTAACGAGAGTTGATGTTGTAAACAGATCGATGTTTGTTATGGTCATCGACCTTGGTGGATTGTGATTGTGTGTGTGGCGTGATTCTCCTGCGATCTGCAAGTGTATTTCTAAGGAAAAGGGGAACGTTTGGAATTTTCTGAATGGACTTTTAATTCTACGAGCTCACAAAGCTTTCTAGATTAGGAAATATGGACTTCGTGTGAAAACTAATCACTGGTTAAAATTATATCTAACAAAAAGAGGGCAAATATAGAAAAGGCTTCCTAGAAAAAGAAGATGTAGACATATAAATCGGTAAAACGGGACATTAGTAAAGAAGCACCAAGGGGCTTTATTCTTGGTCCATTGTTGGTTTTATTATATATAAATAAACTACCAGCATACATTATCCTTTTTGCTGACGATACAAATGTGCTGATAAAGGAAACAAATCCACAGATACTAGAGATGAAAACAAAAGAGGTAATGACAGAGGTATGATCTTGGATGCAAGCAAATTATTAAGGAAGATACAGTTACATTTCTTCCTATATGCCAGAACAAAGCATATCTTAAATCACAAATGTATTAAAATATTCTGAGCATTAAGTATAACACAAATACAAATTTTCTAGGAATCATGGTACACGAAAATTTGAAGCAGAAGAATAATATTGAAAAATGTTGCTTTCAAATTGAGCTCAACCGGTTATTTATTAGGATCGATTCATAACAAAATAAATTGAAAAATACAAAGAAGTGTGTATTATGCAAATTTTCAGGGATTGAGTTATGATAGCTTTTGGGTGCAAGCGGTGAAAGTGTACAAATATAATTTGCAGGAAGAAAGCCTTTAGAATAGTGTGCCAAAAGTAATGGGTCATCATACAGAATGCTCTTTAATGAGTTGAAAATACTGCCTCTTATATGTGTATTTATCTTATATACACTAGTTCACGCTTAAACAATTATAAAAAGCTCGAAGTCAATCAAGATATTGTTCTTCTTCTCTTGTTCCGTTTATACCCCGCCTTTAACTCCAATGGTCATATCGGCGGACGTTCCTTTGGAACCTATCCAAGGTGTTAAATCATATTCTTTGGGTTTTAAGCATTAGATCATGCACACATTCACACTATCATTCATACTTCCAGACTCTGGGGTAGATGAGATCGCAGAGGAATCCCCAACCCCGTCGCCGGGAAACGAACACACCCCTAGCACGACAGGCAAGTGCTCTATCGACTGAGCTACGGGGCCAGCTTGATCAGAATCTCTACCGGCACAACATGCGACGTATAGCTACATGTTGTAGTACAAGACATTTTACTCCATAAATGAGCATACCATAAATTGTGCTTGGCATATGTGTAAATTATAATTATTGTATAGTGTTGTTCTGACGTGTCCATTATCATTACAATGATCATAAGGACAAATTAAATCTAAAAAAAGGTCATTTGATCGAATTTGTTATAGTCGATATAATACCCAATTCGCACAAATATTAAACATCGCAAAAGTGAGATCATTGCACAATAAAGGGGACGAGATATTGAAATTTATCGCCCAATACCATTATTATCTGTATCCTCAAATATCTTTGAGGAGTTAGTATTTAGACGCTTAGTTTCTTTACTGTCTAAACCCAACATTCTTGTGAATGAACACTATCGCATTAGGCAAAATAGATTTACAGAATTAGCTATATGTAAACTATTAAACTTAGCAGTCCAAGCAGTTGATAAGAAATTTTGAAACATAGGTTTTTCCTTGGTTTATAAGAAACATACGAAGCGTTGGAACATGATATTGTCACCCAATTATCGGAAGGCAGACCAACTGACAGCTGAGGGGGGACAGGAGGCATTCAGCCCACGCCTACCCATTTATCTTGTGGCGCTAACTGAGGGGATGGTTATGGAAGTGTCACGAGGTACTCTACCGGCTCTATCCCCTCCCCTTGACGTCTGGAACAATCCGGATGATGATCCTAGCCGCGAGGCATTGAGATGCAGCGATCTGGCTATGTAAGCGGCGCGTTATACGACTCAGGCTGTTATTGGCAAGCAGCCGTAAAGAGCGCAGTGGTAGCGAACGGACTGGAAGACTGCGTACGTATATTAGAGGAGTTGTACGTGATAGTGAGTGTGGGGTGGACCTGTGACAGACGAACTGTTGGATTGTAATTGTGCTCGCTACGTAATTCTATGTAATCGGGAAGTGTTTCAACTGTAATTCGGTGGAAATTAAGAACATTTTGAGTTTGTACAATTGGACTTTTAATTTCACGAACCCGTGAACTTGCTGCCTATAAGTTCCTTTGTGTGCAGAAGCCGCGTTTTGGCTATTGGTACTTTTAGTTTTTAATTTAAAGGCTTATGGTATAATATTGTGGGGAAACGCATCTGGATGGAAACACTATTTAAAAATAAAATAAGTAATACGCATAATGTTAGATGTCAGCTTTAAATATTCATGCAAACCATTGTTTCAAAAAGTAAATATTGTGACTTTGTGGGTTCGTTTAATTAAAAGTACAATTGCACAACTCAAAATGTTCGTTATTTCCACCGAATTACAGTCGGAACACTTGCCGATTACACAGAATTACGTTATGCACTCAATTATAATTCACCAGTTCGTCTGTCACAGGTCCACTGCACGCTCACAGTTCGTACAACTCCTCTGATGAACGTTCACAGTCTTCCGGTCCGTTAACTCACTTGGCGCTCCTCACGCTGCTAGCCAAGAACTGAACTGAACTCTAGCTCGACGCGTTGCTTATATAGGACCAACTGGTCCATCTACAAGGTTCCGTATTAGATGAAATATCCTGTATGTCCGAGAACTCAAGGGAAGGGGAAAGAGACGGCACAATGGCCCACCATCCCTCTCCTAATCATCCCTTCAGTTAGTGACAGGAGACAAATGGGTAGGCGTGGCCAGAATGCTTCACGTCTGACCCTCCTGCCGGCCAGTTCTATAGGGAGTTCCGACGTGACAATACGTTAACAATGCAGAAGATTCTGCACTTATTAGTTTAGCTTTTGTTTGTATTTTTTCAATCCAACGCCACATATTGAAGTAGCCTACTGTATTGTTTAATTCAAAACGTACTCAATTTGAAGTAATGGTGCGTTTTCCTTTGCTCTGTACACATGTCGTAACCTCCTGATAAATTTAAATTGCTGTTTGAGAGGCATTTGTTTCTACATTCAGAGATTTGAGGACTGGAGTAGTACAGAAAAAAGAAATCTTGGTATTTCTCATTTGCAATAATAAGAAGGAAGAGCGCATAATGTGCATGTTGGTATAGTGATCAGTTTTCACTATCACAAAAGCTTCTCAATGACACTACACGATTTTTACATTTCAGCGCATGATATTTTTCGCACACTTTCCCGCACAATGAGCACACGCAGTCTGGCTTGGGTTCGTAAAAACTCTTCGTTGAACACAACCTAAAATGAAAACCGTGAACCGCGAACCATGTCACTGTGTGCCTCAGATCGTAGCCCGCTTCCTTCCAGTCGTCTGTAGTCATGGCGTCAGTGGCGTAGAAGTCTTCATCTTTCGGTGCTCTGTGACGGCCGCTTCGTACACTGGTGTGGATGGCAGCAGTAATTGCAGTCTCAGGTTTTCCAGCAGCATGGTTTCTCTACATAGTTCGTACACCAGGCGCGACTATGAGTACTTGGAGACACACAGGGCGCGTTTTATGAACGTCGCTTTGACCTTTTCAACATCGTTTAGGTTGCTCTTTGTGAGGTGCTGCCAGGTGGATTGTAGACCATACGTGATTACTGGCACTATCTTTGCTTTGAATAGTTTCATTGCTGTGCGCAGGGAGATCCTGGGTAGATGTTTGATGTCATTCATGGCTCTTATTGATGCTGCCATCCTGTCTTTGATGTGCAATGTGTAGGTCGTTCCCGTGGGTTGTAGCGTTATCCCTAAATACTTGAAGCTTTTCACCCTGGTCATTGGTTGTCCTCCTAAGTATGTAGAGTCTGCTCTTGCTTGTTTGCCTCCTCTCTTGAAAGTCATTTGCACAGTTTTGGTGCCGTTCAGCGCGAGGTCGTTGTTCCGAGCCCATATCACTAGTTTGTCGAACGCTGTCTGGAGAGAGTTAATTGATGATGATACTAGCGCCATGTCGTCTGCGTAGATGTATGCCTTTACCCGCTCTGTTTTTATTTCCTGTATGACATCATTTCTTGCTATGTTGAACAGGAGTAGGCTCACTCCTTGCAGTACTCCTGTTGTCTGTCCTATCGGTTCTGAGGTGGTAACCATGTCGTCAATTTGGATGTAGTTGTTTGCCAGGATGTCTCTTATTAGTTGCACTATTGAGTTCTCGTTTCCCACTAAGTGTTCGGGTTTCGCTATAAGTTTGGTTCGGTTGATGGTGTCGAAATCTTTCACGTAATGTACAAAGACCAGGTGGAGCTTTCCTTTCGGCTGTTTGTGAGCTTCACTTATGTCTTCTTGTAAACACTCTACCGCTTGGATTGTTGAGTGGCTCTTCCTGAAACGATATTGTTCTTCAGGGATGCGTCCGTCTACGAGAGTGGTTATCCTGGCTGTTAGGAGCTTAGTGAAGACTTTGAGTAATGTACATTCCAGTGCTATGCCTCTATATGAGTTGGGGTCGCTAGCGTTGCCTTTTCCTTTATAGAGCGGCTTGATTTTTGACAACCTCCATCGCTCTGGTATCTTTCCTTGTTGCAGACACTCATTTAGAAGGTCAGTCCAGGTTTCCACAAGGGCTGGGGCCGCACTTTTCAAGTATTCGTTGTAGATCTTGTCAGGTTCACTTGCTTTATTGTCCTTTAGGTTTCTGACTGCTTCACATACTTCTTCCACCGTGAGTGGCTCGATAATCCTCCTGCTCTGTAAGCCACCGTTGTAAAGGCAGGGTCTGGTGTCACTGGCGCATAGTAACGTAGTGTAGTGCTGGGTCCATGTTTCTATAGGTATGTCTCTTGGGAACTTTGGTTTCCTTTGATTTAGGACCTTGTAGGGATTCCTTTGTGCCTCTTGAATCATTATCTTTGCTTGTTTTTCGTGATGTTTACTTTTTTATTCTGGCGCCGGGGTAGCGCGGTGGTTTCGTTCGCGGCTCCCGTTCTAAGGGTCCCGAGTTCGATTCCCGGCTCTGGGGTTGGCGATTTTAAGTCGGCCCTATCCACGCCTTCACCTCTGTCTAGTACACGTGAAGTATCCCCTATGCCCAACGTGGTTCGGAGTCCACGGTAAAAACTGTAGGTCCTCTCACCTCACCGCCATCTTCACTATCACCCTATCATCGGAGGTAATGGACACCGCCCTCTGGGTGCCTCCACCTGAGAAATGGGTCCGGTCATCACTTGGTGGGGTGAGGTTACCCCGAAGGCCAAGGTTGCCATGTGGGGAGTGTTAGTAACTAACTAACTAACTAACTAACTAACTAACTAACTAACTTTTTTATTCTTTTATTAGGGCTTTATGCTCTCGCCTTTTTTGAGAATATTTATGCAGCGCCTCTTCAGACGGCGATGTTATCGATTTGTGCAAGGCTTGAAGAGTTTCTCTCCTGGTTTTATAGCAGTTCTTATCAAACCATGGCTTTGCTTTTCTATTGTTTGTTGTTGTGTTTGTGGCGTTCATGATAACTTGTTCTAGCTGCTCTAGTGCGTCGTCGATATGGCCATTCTTTATATGCTGTCTTGCTTCCGTGACATGGCTTGCATGTTGAGGTGCCTTGACAGTTTGTGATGTTAAGGCTGTACCTTGTGTCTTTGTATTACGAGGGTAGTCGCCACAGGTAGTTGTCTTCTTTCTACTCTCTTCAATATTGTGTGTGGTACCTTTTTTACATTTTTCACATTCGTTAACACTAGGTAGATTGTGCTGCTCCCGTTGTGGCCTATATATGTTTTCTCGCTACTTTTGTTGATCAGGCTATCAGGTATTTCTCATTTGTGATGTCGCAGTTTTGTATATATGGCGATCCTCTCTAGGGCATCATTTGTTTTAGTAATATGACATTCATTTTCGTTTACATTTTTACATTTAGTAATAGAACCACAATGGCAGTCACCAGAATGTCTAGACCAGGGATCAATCGTACTTGATATAGAGATGCGCTCTGGTGTTAAAAGTGTATACTACTACAACGTATAAGGTAACCTCCAAACCAAAACTAATTGGTGTTTAGAAGCCCAAAGATGGCAGCGTAATTCTAATGACTATCTTGTTAGAAAAAGCAACCAGAAAAATAAAATTGCTATATACTACGCTGATAATTGGGCTGAGTTATATTACAAATTGTAAGTTCTATAACATAAAACCATTAATGTGTAAATTATTAGTTCTGTTTAAAGAAACGGGCAAAAATATTAAACTCTACAACATACGGATGTCACTGTTTGACAGTAGAATTGCCCAGTAAACGCAGTCTCTGTCTATGGTCGTGGACCATTAGAGGTTGGATTTTGAAATTTTTGGAGCAGGATCGAGTCTTTGCACCCGATCCATGCGATTATCTTTAATCAGTTACTGTAGGGCTCAGGCTCATACCGGATACTCAACTCAGTGGTTGAAACCATTGAGGGCGCCCTTTTTTAATTTTCTGATCCTGGCGGCCTTGGGAACTACGGTCGGTAATTCAGTAAGCATCTAGTGTGACCGAGTTATGATGCATTCAGTTTTCTCAAGCTTGTTAGTGTGAACCTTAAAATAGATATAACACTAAAATAATGATTCTGTAGATACTGGAAAGGATACCATAAAGTTATGTGTAATGTAATTTCTTTGTACACAGTATGTCGAAATATTCCCTGGAATAAAAGTGAGAAAAAAAAACCCTAAAGAAATATGTATATAAATGAGGATACCAACAACTATGTACAAAAAATAGCACCATCTCTAAAATTACAACAAAGCAGCTGTGTTAATGGTTACATTTAAATAAGAATATGAAAATCTCAATAGTACATACATTACTTTCAGCACAAGTATACTAAAGTATATTCAGAGAAAAACCTGAAATTTGTGATCGATTCATATAAAATTAATAATGTCAAATTACTGCAGGAGTCAGTATTAGCAACTGGTGACATAAGTTTCACAAATGTCACTATTTTATATACTTCTAATCACTTTGGTTGTGCAGAAGTGCAGAATAAATTATGAAAAATAATAATTACATTAAAGCTGTATCATTCATTTAAAATTGTCCTAAGCTTAACTTTGTCTTCACAACACGAGAATATTACAGCGTTGAATTTTTAAATGCTTTAATGAGATGCATATGCACAGTAATGAATGCTGAAGAAGAAAATGTGCAGCTTTAAAAATAAAACTTAATGCACAGTGTATCTTCCAATAAGAGATTATTTCATGTAGTTATCTGACTGAGAAGTATAATTTGCTTAATGTGCACAACAATTGTTTGGATAAATGGCTTACTTTAACTTGGTAAGACTTTAAACAATGTACTTTCTGACTAACATGGCAAATGGAGCCCTCTGCATAATGTAAACCTCTCAGTCCATGACATACAACTGAATGTGTGTCAAATAAATAACCTAATGAAAGATTACACTCTGAACTATTAATGCTGTTTGTAGTTTTAGTTAACAAGTGAAAGTGATGGAACCATGTTTTTGAGTAGTTAATAGAAAATAATTTAGTAATGTAATTGCTCACACATCTAACATTATTTCTTTTGACAGTCCATAATTCCCTTATGTGATCACTACAAAGAAACAAGAAGTGCATTATATAGCAAAATAATGTGCGGTTTTAACTACTTTTCAAAATTATTATGTGGCTTCATTAAACTTGTTACTTTATTATTGCAATAATGAGGTTTTCTGTTCTTTTGTCTTTCAGGGGTCATTATCTCAGGCTACCAGGAATACGATGGCAGAAATCAGAGTGCAGGATTATTGGATATTGTGTATGTTTCTTGTTTTGGTTATGTGCAGTGATCTTCAGGAACATTAGTAATGTAGCACAAAGCTTTCTTTCCCCCGTATACAGTAATTTAAAGTGGCATATCAAATATTTCTTAAAGTTTGAGTTTCAGTTCATATAAGTGGAAAATTTAACAAAAATTTTGAGGAATACTGTGGCCAACATGGAAAAGTGAAAGGTGAAGTTATTTTAGACAGTTGATTGGGTGTAATAGCATTTGTGTTCGTACTTGTAGTTTAAAATTAAAAATATATGAATCATATATAAGTCCATGTAAGGTAAGTAATATCCAGTTTAAATTACTGGAAAAAATAGCTGTGTATTTTCAGATATACCAAAACTGCGGCTGTGAATTTTTAAAGAATTCAATTCTGTTTGATTTCTGTAGAATTTCATTGTTTATAATTGGCATCATCTGTGTTTACGTATAATCTGGGTGGCTTACATTATAATATTTGGGCGAGATGCTTGATATGAATTCTATAAACTTTTCCTTTAATTGCAATGATAAGTATTTTGAAGAATTAAGTTCTCTTAACCTTACTCATCGGTGTATATCTACATCATTGATAAAGAATGTCACAGCTTTTAACAGCAATTAAAAGTATGATCTGAGATTCCATAAACCTAATTTGTTCTACAGTGTTTAATGCAGTAGTCACTATGCAATACTATTGTACACACTACACCAAATTATGTACCAGAATAACCATCTTAGAAGAGATCTGGTGGGATTAAAATTGATTTGAAAAAGCCTTACCAGTTTTTAGGTGTAATTGTGCATTACAAAAAATGATTAAAATGTCATTGTGTCATCATTATATGCCACTTTTACTTTTATTTCTAGTATCCAGTTATTCTTAAAACATGCACAATGTCAGCTGTAGCTAGGACCTAAACACAGTGTGGCTTGATATCAAATTAATAAAGCTTTAATAATAATTAATAACAATTAATAATAACAATTAAATAATAATTAATAATAACAATTAATAATAGCTTATCAACCCTCATCCTGGTTAACACACACACAGATATATATAAACAGTGCCGAGACCTAACACTTTGTCTTCTGCAAGATAGGGTTACCGCTAAAGGCACATAGTGTTGAGAACCTCATATATCACAACATAATTTGGACAAATGGGTTCAGAAAAATAACAAGTTAAAGTGATATTTGCACAGCATTGCAGTATTATTCTGTGGTACATCTGTTCTGAACATGTAATTGCCACCATTTATGAGTAATATTGGTACACAATTTCTGTAATGCTAACCATTTTAAGAGTAATATAATGTTACTAGCGTGACCCACACAAGTGTTACATGTGACATGAAACTACACTGTTAAGCATTCTCTCATTGTTCTAACTTGGAATGAAAATCTCAATCTTTGGCACGGAAAAAAAGATGCTTAACCTAATATATGAGCCATCTGTTACATGCAGTGATGCAAAGCCACATAATAATTTTGAAAAGTATATAAAACTGCACATTATTTTGCTATATAATGCACTTCTTGTTTTTTGTAGTGAACACATAAGGGAATTATGTATTGTCAAAAGAAATAATGGTTAGATGTGTGAGCAATTAAATTACATTACTAAATTATTTTGTATTAGTTACTCACACAAACAGTTCCATCACTTTCACTTCTTAACTAAAACTACAAACAGCATTAATACTTCATAGTGTAATCTTTCATTCAGTTATTTATTTGACACACATTCATTTGTATGTCATGGACTGAGAGGTTTACACTATGCAGAGGGCTGCATTTGTCATCTTAGTCGCAAAGTACTTTGTTTAAAGTCTTACCAAGTTAAAGCAAGCCATTTATCCGAACAATTGCTCTGAACATTAAGCCAGTTATACTTCACAGTCAGATAACTACATGAAATAATCTCTTATTGGAAGATACACTGTGCATTAAATTTTATTTTTGAAACTGCACATTTTCTTCCTCAGCATTCATTACTGTGCATATGCATGTCATTGAAGCATTTAAAAATTCAACGCTGTAATATTCTTGTGTTGTGAAGACAAAGTTAAGCTTAGGACAATTTTAAATGAAGGATACATCTTTAATGTAACTATTATTTTCCATAATTTATACTCTACTTGTGAATGATAATTCAACCAAAGTGATTAGAAGTATATAAAATAGTGCCATTTATGAAATTTATGTCACCAGTTGCTAATACTGACTCCTGTACTAATTTGACATTATTAAGCTTATTGATCACAAATTTCAGGTTTTTCTCTGAATATACTTTAGTATACTTGTGCTGAAAATAATGTATGTACTATTGAGCTTTTCATATTCTTATTAAATGAAACCATTAACAGGACTGCTTTGTTGTCATTTTAAAGAGATTGTGCTATCATTGTTTGTATCCTCATTTCAAATATATACATACATATTTCTTTAGCGGGTTTCTTCCTCACTTTCATTACAGGGAGTTTTTCAAGAATCTGTGTACAAAGAAATTGCATTACACATAACATTATGGTATCCTTTCCTGTTTTCCTGTATCTACAGAATCATTATTTTAATGTTAAGATATCTTTATTTTAAGTAGTACACTAAGAAGCTTGAGGGAAAGGGGATACAGATGTCTTGTATAATCTCAACAGCATCTTGAGGGATCTAACTCTCTCATTTTTAAAGTTGTAATTGTTTTTTAAAGACAAAATTATCAATTTGCAACAGGAATAGTAAAGATATAATTCTTTCTGGAAGTCAATTATTCATCTTTAACGGGAAAAGTTCAAGTGCATTCTTGATATTTTTTTCACAAATTCATTGGACAACTTTTTTCGAAGTCACATCTCACATTCTGATGAATAGTTTACCGCATATTTCCACAGCGTATTTAACGCGTATTATGCTAATATGCGATAGTTGAAATGCGCGTAAACTAATCATGTGTGGCGAGACGTGACTTCGAAAGAAGTTGACTTGGATTCTATTAGTCGTCGAACATGGGCGGGGAAGGTAGGGGAAGCAAATGCACCATAGCTTGGTCTGGCTTGGTCGCAATAGAAGCTTACTACATTACCGGCCGTAGTTCCCAATGACGCCGTGGTAAAAAATTTCAGGAAAGAGCGTGCTATGCGGGTTCAAACTTCACCACGGAGTTGAGGATCTGGTAATTACTCTGTGTAGTGTTTAATGCCCGCTTTTACTACATATGGTACCTAAGCCGTGTATTACTCTGTGGTTTAGGGTGTGTCTATGACTGACCATCAATCAATATATGTACAATAACATAGTCCACCTCGGCAGCATGTCTGCCTCACGTTCAACAGGTCCTGAGTTCGAATCTCGGACAGGGTGAGTTACCTGGATAAGACTTTTTCCAGGGTTTTCCCTTATCCTTAAAGGCAAATGTCGAGTAACTCTAAGCAACTAACTCTAAGACGGCACAATGGCCCACGATCCCTCTCCTAATCATCCCTTCAGTTAGTGACAGGAGACAAATGGGTAGACGTGGCCAAAATGCTTCACGTCTGACCCTCCTGCCGGCCAGTTCTATAGGGAGTTCTGACGTGACAATATGTTAACAATGCAGAAGATTCTGCACTTATTAGTTTAGCTTTTGTTTGTATTTTTTCAATCCAACGCCACATCTTGAAGTAGCCTACTGTATTGTTTAATTCAAAACGTACTCAATTTGAAGTAATAATACGTTTTCCTTTGCTCTGTACACATTTCGTAACCTCCTGATAAATTTAAATTGCTGTTTGAGAGGCATTTGTTTCTACATTCTGAGACTTGAGGACTGGAGTAGTACAGAAAAAAGAAATGTTGGTATTTGTCATGTCGTAATTTTGAATAAATGGCGATCCTCTCTAGGGTATCATTTGTTTTAGTAATATGACATTCAGTGTCTTTTAAATTCGTACATTTAACTTTAGAACCACAATGGCAGTCACCAGAACGTCTAGACCAGGGATCAATCGTACTTGATATAGAGATGCACCGTGTTGTTAAAAGTGTGTACTACTACAACGCATAAGCTAACCTCCAATGCCTCCAAACCTAAACTAATTGGGTTTGAATAGCCCAAAGATGGCAGTGTAGTTCTAATGACTATCCTGTTAGGAAAAGCAACCAGGAAAATAAAATTGCTCCATACTACGCTAATAACAGGGCTTGGTTACATTAAGAATTGTAAGTTCTATAATATAGAACCATTAGTATGTAAACTATTAATTCTGCTTAAAGAAACGGGCAAAAATGTTAAATTCTACGAGATTTAGGTGTCACTGTTTAACAGTAATTGCCAAGCGGACGCTGTTCTTTCTCGTAGGAAGTCAGCGTTGTATCTAATTGGATGGTGTTTATAATTTTTGGAGCGCGATCGTGTCTTTGTACCCGATCCGCGCGATTATCATTATACATTGTAGGGTTGCATTAGCACAGGGATAGAAATTCAGGAGGCCATCGAGGTTCCTGAAACACCCGGGGTGCAAAGGTGCATTTCGAGCGCTCCATGTACTTAGGGTGTGTCAATGACTGGGCATGAATCAATATATGCACAATAACACAGTCCAACTCGGCAGCATGTGTGCCTCACGTTCAGGAGGTCCCAAGTTCGAATCTCGGCCAGGGTGAGTTACCTGAATAAGGCTTTCTCCAGGGTTTTCCCTTATCCTTAAAGGCGAATGTCGAGTAACTCTAAGCTCTATGGACCCTGGGCTCATTTGAGCATCATTTCACCCATTCCCTTCGTTGTCTGACATGACTTGACGTTGAAGGACATAACTTACAAAAAATAAATAAATTAAATAAGAAAATAACATAAATAATATGACTTACCGGTATTAAGATGAGGTAACATTGCTCTTGTAAAATAAATTAGTAAGTCAATTTACGTGAGAAGAAAGCTAAACATTTCAGAATGACTTTTATTATTAATAACGTTATAAGAACATAGTTAACTTTTGTAAATCTTTCATTCGTATTCTACTTCATATACACACTGAGGAACACCTTGTATAAATTTTCAAATAAAAAAGATGTCCTTTTGTCAGGCAGCAAGGCCTTGTCGTTCAAAAAGCTCTTTTCTACTTCAGCTGACACAAGACGACCATATTTATAATGAACAATATCATTTAAATCTAAATCTGAATAATCAAGAGAAATATTTTCACCCAACAAAATCAGTGAAAAGATACTGTCGCGGCGACGCGCACAAGAAGTTCGTTGCGGCTTGTGTACACAAAGACCCTGCGGTTTAAGATATCGAGAGAGAGGGGGCTGTCCGTCACGGATGGCGTTGCGCTTCTGGAGGGTTAGCGTTTCGTCTGGTGATGAAGCGTTCGATTTCTTGATTGTTAAAAACGGTCTTGAGTTAACAATGAGGTGTTTGGGGAGGTGACAACTCGCCGAGAGTCAGTAGTGGATAGGAGTACTAAACAGTTGTAAAGTGTTGTAACGAGTGTTGATGTTGTAAACAGATCGATGTTTGTTGTGGTCATCGACCTTGGTGGATTGTGATTGTGTGTGTTGCGTGATTCTCCTGCAATCTGCAAGTGTATTTCTAAGGAAATGGGGAACGTTTGGAATTTGCTGATTGGGCTTTTAATTCTACGAGCCCACAAAGCATTCTAAATTAGGAAATATGAACTTCGTGTGAAAACTAATGACTGGTTAAAATTATATCCAACAACAAGAGGGCAAATAGTAGAAAAGGCTTCCTAGAAAAAGAAGATGTAGACATATAAATCCGTAAAACGGGACATTAATAAAGAAGCACCAAGAAGCTAGAAGTCCATCTAGAAGGTTCCGTATTAGATGAAATATCCTGTATGTCCGAGAACTCAAGGGAAGGGGAAAGAGACGGCACAATGGCCCACGATCCCTCTCCTAATCATCCCTTCAGTTAGTGACAGGAGACAAATGGGTAGGCGTGGTCAGAATGCTTCACGTCTGACCCTCCTGCCGGCCAGTTCTATAGGGAGTTCCGACGTGACACTGCCCCCTCAAAGCTGGTCGTCCCGAACAGTACCGTCGTAGCGTGCCAGGCGATCCAGGTGTACCATCAACACCTTTCCTCGGGGAACATTCTGGATGCGGTAGACCACGTCGTTAATTCTCTTCACCACCCGGTACGGTCCTTGCCATGGCAGCTGGAGCTTCGGGCAGCGTCCCTTGCTCCGGGTAGGGCGGTACAACCAGACTAGGTCACCTTGCTGGAACCCTTGGCTGTTGGCTTGCCTGTCTTACCTGGTCTTCATACGGTCGCTCGCCTTCTGGATTTTCTGGCGAGCCATCTCGTGCAATTCGTGGAGATGGTCCACCAAGTTCTCCACATACTCGGTCGCTGGCTGTTTCGCTTCCGGAGGGCTTCCAAAAGCCAGATCACAAGGGAGGAGTGACTCTCGGCTGAACATTAAGCTGGCTGGCGTCATCCCAGTTGTGTCGTGTGTAGACGAGTGGTAGGCCAGCAAGAACAGTGGCACCTTGAAGTCCCAGTCTCGCTGATGGCTGGCCACGACCTTCCTCAGGTGTTCCTCTAAGGTCTTGATGTATTTTTCGACCATGCCATCCGACTGGGGATGTAAAGGCGTTGTGCGAGTCTTGTTCACCCCAAGCCTTTTTAGTGCCTCCTTTATTAGGTTGGAATCACATTTGTTACCCTGGTCTCTGTGTAGCTCTAACGGCACCTCAAATCGCCAGAACACTTGCTCCACGAGGCAGTCTGTGATTGTCTTTGCCTCTTGGTTTGGGATGGCATACACCTCCGGCCACTTAGTGAAGTAGTCCGCGACCACCATTAGGTACTTGTTGCCTCGGTCTGAAACTGGGAACGGTCCAGAAATTTCAACGGCAATCCGTTCGAATGGCGCTCCGAAGTTGTTCTGCTGTAGGCGACCCGGGCTCCTAGTCTGGGGGCCGCGACTCACCGCGCACACGTGACACTGACGGCACCATCCCTCAGCATATGCTCGGAGTCTCAGCCAGTAGTAAAGCTGCCGAAGTTTGTCAATCGTTCGGTTCGCTCCCAGGTATCCTCCTGAAGTACCGGCGTGCAATTCTTACAAAACTTCCTGGACCTTACTCCGGGGAAGTACCAACTGTTCTCTCTGCGTCTTCCCATCGGGTGACTCCCATACCCGGAATAGCACGCCCTCTCTGGTCTTCAACGAGTCCCACTGGGACCAGTACGACTTGTAGATAGCGCTCCTCGGTGCGATGTCCTCCCAGATTTGTCTCGTCCTTGCCTGCACTTCCCTCAAGAGTGGCCCCAAGTCTGCGTCCGCCAGCTGCTCCCTCCTCAGGCCTACGCTATCCCAGCCATCTGCAGGCACTGCCGTGACTACTCGGACTGCTGCGGCACTCTCCTTCTCTTCCACTCTTGTGCACTGGCCGCACTCTTCTGGACAGGGTCTTCGGGACATGGCATCAGCGTTACCGTGGCTCTTCCCTCTACGATGTTCCGACGTGAAGTCGTACTCCTGCAGCCTCTGGACCCAACTTGCTGTCTGGACTTCCAGGTTCCTAAAGCTCAATAGCCAGGTTAGGGCGGAATGTTCAGTCCTCAGGTGGAATGGCTGACCCTACAGGTACTTGTGGAAGTGCTCCAAGGTCTTTACTACCGCCAGTAACTCTCGTCGTGTGACGTAGTAGTTCTTCTCTGCCTTGGATATCGTCTTGCTGACGTAGGCTATCACCCGCTCATGGCCGTCCTGGATCTGTGATAGGACACCTCCAATGCAATGGTCGCTGGCGTCGGTGTCCACAATGAAGGCGCCACCCGGTTGTGGAAATCCCAAAATTGGAGCACTGCACAGGGTCTTCTTCAGGTGCTGGAAAGCGTTTTCGGCATCCTCCGTCCACACATAAGGCCGGTGCTCCACTGTCAGGCGGGTGAGGGGTTTGGCGATGTTAGAGAACCCCTTTATGAAACGCCGGTAGTATCTGCACAGATCCAGGAAACTGCAAAACTCTTTCTTATCCTTTGGGCGAGGCCAATCTCTCACAGCCTGGGTCTTCTCCGGGTCTGTGGCCACTCCGGTTTCTGAGACTATGTGGCCCAAGTAGTTCACTTCCTTGCAGAAGAGCTGGCACTTCTTCGCGTTCAGCTTCAAGTTGGTCGCCTGCCATCTCTGTAGCACCTTACTCAGATTCTCGAGATGGTCTTCAAAAGTGTTACCGACGATGATGATGTCCAGGTATAGCAGGCAGGCGTCGTAAATCAGTCCTCTCATCACTGACTCCATGAAGCGTTGGAAGGTAGCTGGTGCGTTATAGAGGCCAAAGGACATAATTGTGAACTGCCAGAGCCCTTGGCCTGTCGAGAATGCGATGTCCTCCTTGTCTCTCGGGTCTAGAGCTAGCTTCCAGTAGCCCGACTTAAGGTCCAGGGTCGAGAACAACTGCGTTTGGTTCTGTTGATGGTGTCGAAAGCTTTCCCGTAATCTGCAAAGACCACGTGGAGCATTCCTTTCGGCTGTTTGTGAGCTTCACTTATGTCTTCTTGTAAACACTCTACGGCTTGGATTGTTGAGTGGCTCTTCCTGAAACCAAATTGTTCTTCAGGGATGTGTCCGTCTACGAGAGTGGTTATCCTGGCTGTAAGGAGCTTAGTGAAGACTTTGAGTAATGTACATTCCAGTGCTATGCCTCTATATGAGTTTGGGTCGCTAGCGTTGCAGCTTGATTTTTGACAACCTCCATCGCTCTGGTATCTTTCCTTATTGCAGACACTCATTTAGAGGGACAGTTCAGGTTTCTACAAGGGCTGGGGCCGCAGTTTTCAAGTATTCGTCAGGGGCGGCTTCTGAGGTAGTGCCGCTGTGCCATGGCACCATCTGTATGAAAGCGAAAGAAAGAGAAGTGTATAAGAATTGCGCAAAAGGAATTGTTTATGAGTAGTTGCTCCCTCGTTTGAATAGGCGCGTTGAACGCCAGCGCTCTCTCTTGGTTGTTTTCCGTAGCTTGGTGCCGATTCCTGAATGGCACTGTCTACGCTCATAAACGCCTGTGTTAGGGCTAGGGGCTAAGATGTCTGCTTATACACGGCTTCTTATGGAAGAAAGTCAAATAAGGTAGTGCCGGGATTTCTCTGGCGCATAACTTACGCTTTGCCCGCTAGAGTGCAGTCAAACACGGGACTTCAGAGAACCTCGATCCTGCCATCTAGCGAAAGACAATGGTAAGAATACATTTCGCCATATACCTTCCTTTAATGCAGTGTCACCATCCTACTGAAGTTAATGCTGAGGAACTTCAAAACGCAAATTAATGCTTAATGAAATCAGTTGCAGAAACACAACACATAAATATAAATAAAATTAATTGGGTTTTTAATGTGAATATAGTATTAGATTTTAAAATTTAGAGACAGCATTTCAACATGTGCATATTTTACAGCAGCAGTTTTGTTGGTAGAACATAAAACCCGCGCGTGCAGCATGTGTTGGACACATGTATTCAAAGCAATGGTAGAGTAGTTCTGTATGTGATCCTGTACTGCTGTAGTTCATCGTGAGTACGGATTTTTAAAACAGTGTTCAGTGTTTTTTCTTTAAGTTAAAATTCACAGTAAAGTTACGAACATGAACAAGGTGAGTGAATTACTGAAAACTTCATTTAGTAACAGGACTCTAAGTGAAAAAATTCAGATAAAAACAATGGGTAGGCCACTCCCGAATCTGAATCTGCAGCAGCAAACAAAAAATCGATGCCGTAAGTTTAATCCCGATATTTATCAAAAGAACAAATGGATTTGCAGCTGTGATGAAAAAAATGCAGTTTTTTGTTTTCCTTGTGTGTTATTTGGGGGAGATGTCCATTGGTGTAAGACTGGAATAACTGATATTGGGCATTTATGGTCTAAAATGAAAGTGCATGAAACATCGAAGCGACACATGGACAATGTTCTGAGTCTTTCATTTCTAGGCAAAACCAATATTCAGGACAAATTAGATTCGCAGTATAGGCAAACAGTCAACAGCCATAACAAACAAGTAGACAAGAACAGGTATATATTGAACTTAATTATAAACTGTATTCGGTTCTGTGGTGCTTTGGAGCTGGCTCTTAGGGGACACGATGAATCTGACGCCTCTCAAAATAAGGGGGTTTTTCGTGAGCTCATTCAGTTTAGTGCGGAGTTGGATAAAGAACTTCAAGTGCATCTCAGTCAGTCATCAGTTTTCAAAGGCATTTCTAAGACTGTTCAGAACGAAGTCCTGCAGTGCATGTTGGAAGTGTATCACGAGGAAGTGCGCAAAGAAATAAAGCGTGCGGATTATGTTGCAATAATCGCGGATGAAACCACTGATGTGTCTTGCGAATTTCAGTTGGTTATTGTTTTGCGATACATTGTTTATGGAACCCCCGTTGAAAGATTTTGGAATTTTGTTAATCCAGAAGGTCAGAATGCTCAGTCTATCTCGGAGTGTATTCTGAAAGAAATCGAACCCTTAATTGGAGATGACCGAGCAAAACTAATAGCTCAGAGTTACGATGGTGCAAACGTTATGAGTGGCGAGTCAAACGGAGTACAGAAATTAATAAAAGACAAATACCCAAATGCGCACTACATTCATTGCTATGCGCACCAGTTAAACCTTATAATGTCTACTGCAGCCTCAATTAATCGCAAAGCCCGCATCTTCTTTGCACATCTTTCAGGCATTTCTTCTTTCTTTTCAAATTCGCCACAAAGATCGAAAGTGTTGCATAGCATAATTCAGAAAAGCTTACCCCGTGTGTCTCTCACAAGATGGAATTACCATTCGCGAGTAGTAAAGGATATTTATGAAAACAGGAAGGAGCTTATTACTGTCATGGAAACAATTGAAACGAGTGAGAACATAAAATTACCCTCTACTATTGAAAAAGCTGGTTCATACAAACAAAGACTGCAAGATAGAGACTTCATTTTCTGGCTATCGTTTTTCTATAAGATAATGCCTCATGTGGACATACTTTTTAATCAATTTCAAAAGAAGACAACTGAACCAACCAAGGTAAAACAAGACATTCATAACTTTGAAACAATAATGCAAAACATCAGAGATGACATTGACTCCATCATCAGTCAGGTTAGTTTTGAAAATGACGAAACAATGCCTTACAAGAGAGCAAGGGTTGATGATAATAACAAAAAGCAAAATGCTTTGGAGGTGTGTGATGCCATCTTTTGTGAAATAAAATCACGTTTTCAGTTCACTGGGCACCTAATTGCAACCAACTTATTGATGTAAGCCAGTTTGACAATTATGTAACACATTTCCCAGACAAATATCTTGAAATTACGGACACATATACATTTCTGGAGAAAAGAAAGTTGAAGGGAGAGCTTCAAGTGTTCTATGCTAGGCCTGAGTTGAGAGCAGTTTCTGGTGCGGTTCCGTTTCTTTCGCTGATTCTAGAGGATGAACTCTGTGCTACGTTTGAAGAGACTGTTAAAGTTTTGAAACTGTTAATTACTATGCCTATCTCGACATCAGAAGCTGAGTGGTGCTTTTCAATGCTCAAGAGGATTAAAACTATTCTACGTAACACAATGAAAGAAGAGCGATTGAGTGCCTTAGGAATGCTGTCCTGTGAAAAGCTGTTCGTGTGCAAAATTGACAATTTCAATTCAAAGGTGATAGATTTATTTGCCAACAAGAAGGAGCGACGAATGGATTTTCAATACCGTTCCTACTCATTCATTTGAAGCTGTCTTCATAAAGTCATGGAGTTGCTGCTTTCGGTGAGTACAACGCTTTTAATTTTTAAAAGTTAGTAATTTCATTAAAAAATTCTTAAAAATTCAGATTACCCATTTTGCAGTGAAAAATTGCGTCTTGTGTGTGCGTGCGTGTGTGCTCGCTCGTATGTTTTTGTGAGTGTGAGACAAAGATTTCTCGAGTTTGTTTCGTTTGATTTCAGCGCGAGCAAAATTATGGCTAAAGCAAAAACAATAACTGTCTCTCTATCACGAAATCGTACACGAACGCTTCGTATCACATTCTTCATGAACTGTATTATCAAACTGTTACTGCACTCGTTACACCTGTGCGTAACAAGAGTACCGATGTAATAAGTATCTATTTCCGTTTCCCTGTACGTTCTGGTTGATACAGTATATTATAAAATAGTTTGGATTATTGATAAGCTTACCTAAATCGTTCGTAATTGGTGCACATATTTATATTTTAATAGCCCTTATTTATTTATGGCACCATCAATACAATACCTCACCGGCCGCCCCTGGTATTCGTTGTAGCTTTTGTCAGGTCCACTTGCTTTATTGTCCTTTAGGTTTCTGACTGCTTCACATACTTCTTCCACCGTGAGTGGCTCGATAATCCTCCTGCTCTGTAAGCCACCGTTGTAAAGGCAGGGTCTTGTCTCACTGGCGCTTAGTAACGTACTGTAGTGCTGGGTCCATGTTTCTATATTTATGTCTCTTGGAAACATTGGTTTCCTTTGATTTAGGACCTTGTAGGGATTCTTTTGTGCCTCTTGAATCATTATCTTTGCTTGTTTTTCGTGATGTTTACTTTTTGATTCATTTATTAGGGCTTTATACTCTCGCCTTTTTTGAGAATATTTATGCAAGGCCTCTTCAGACGGCGATGTTATCGATTTGTGCAAGGCTTGAAGAGTTTCTCTCCTGGTTTTATAGCAGTTTTTATCAAACCATGGCTTTGCTTTTCTATTGTTTGTTGCTGTGTTTGTGGCGTTCATGATAACTTGTTCTAGCTGTTCTAGTGCGTCGTCGATATGGCCATTCTTTATATTGTGACTTTGTGGGTTCGTGAAATAAAAAGTCCAACTACACTACTCAACAATGTTCTTTATTTCTCCCGACTTACAGTTTAACACTTGCCAATTACACAAAATTACTTGCTGCACACAATTACAATTTACCAGTTCGTCCGTTGCAACTTCACTTGTACTCGCGATTACATAAACTCCGATACTCATACACAGTTCGTACAGTCCCGTTGCACAATCCTTTCGTTCATTAACACGTCACTGACTAACTCTTACACCAAGAACTGCGACTGTCTTCTCGCTCACACTCACTAACCAACTGATTGACCAACACAACCAACAACTGAACTAACTCCGTCTGTCTGTAACCCTCTTTATATCGGAATATCGCCGGTTTCTAGTGACCAGGAGAATGTTCCAGTAAACGAAAGGTCGAGAAACAGGTGTAGAGAAAAAACAGGCGACCAGTCATGTTTTCCCCTAACCACAAGTCTGTCACCACTACAAGACAAACGAGGAGAAGGTGTGGCTAACGCGGTCCTCCCCCCTGCCTTCCGTTCGCAGCTGGTACAGGGTGCTCCAGAGGTCCGTTACACTGCTCCCTCCTCAAAGCTGTTCGCCCACGAACAGCCCCATCGTAGCGTGCGAGGCGGTCCAGGTGTACCACCAGCATCTGCCCGGAGTCTGAGCCAGAAGTAGCGCTGCCGTAGTTTGTGAATCATTCGGTTCGCTCCCAGGCGTCCTTCTGAAGTACCGGCGTGCACTTCCTCCAAGACTTCCGGGACCTTGCTCCGGGGAAGTACCAACTGTCCTCTCCGCGCCTTCCCATCGGGTGACTCCCATACCCGGAACAGCACGCCCTCTCTGGTCTTTAACGAGTCCCATTGGGCCCAGTGCGACTTGTAGGTGGCGCTCCTCGGTGCGATGTCCTCCCAGGTTGGCCTCGTCCCTGCGTCCACTTCCCTCAAGAGTGGCCCCAAGTCTGCGTCCGCCAGCTGCTCCCTCCTCAGGCCTGCGCTATCCCAGCCTTCAGCAGGCACTGCCACAACTACTCGGACTGCTGCGGCACGCTCCTTCTCTTCCACTCTTGTGCGCTCATGGCCGTCCTGGATCTGCGATAGGACACCTCCAATGCAATGGTCGCTGGCGCCGGTGTCCACAATGAAGGCGCCACCCGGTTGTGGGAAACCCAAAATTGAAGCACTGCACAGGGTCCCCTTCGGGTGCTGGAAAGCGTCTTCGGCGTCCTCCGTCCACACATAAGGCCGGTTTTCCTCCGTCAGGCGGGCGAGGGGTTTTGCGATGTTGTCGGCCTTTTCCTCTAAATCATTAAGGCGGTCGTCTACTTGACCCTTCCGCTTGCCCAGGTTCGTGACGTCATCCCTCACGCCGGCCAACCGTTCCTCAAACTTGGCGGCGAGAGCCTCGTTCGCCACCTTCATTTCGGTAGCCAGACCGTCATTCGCTGCTCTCATTTCCGTGGTTAACTCGGCCTTCATTTGTTGCATCTTCTCGGTGATGTTGTCTTTAGCCGCTTCTGTTTTTGCAGCGAGCTTTTCAGTTGCCGTCCTCATTTCTCTCAGTTCCGCCGTCATTTCCGTCATCATCTCTAAAATTTTCTCCAATGCCGCGTCCATGGTTGTAATGTTCGGTGATGTTATCTTCCCGCTTCCTGACACCAGTGTGACTTTGTGGGTTCGTGAAATAAAAAGTCCAATTACACTACTCAACAATGTTCTTTATTTCTCCCGACTTACAGTTTAACACTTGCCAATTACACAAAATTACTTGCTGCACACAATTACAATTTACCAGTTCGTCCGTTGCAACTTCACTTGTACTCGCGATTACATAAACTCCGATACTCATACACAGTTCGTACAGTCCCGTTGCACAATCCTTTCGTTCATTAACACGTCACTGACTAACTCTTACACCAAGAACTGCGACTGTCTTCTCGCTCACACTCACTAACCAACTGATTGACCAACACAACCAACAACTGAACTAACTCCGTCTGTCTGTAACCCTCTTTATATCGGAATATCGCCGGTTTCTAGTGACCAGGAGAATGTTCCAGTAAACGAAAGGTCGAGAAACAGGTGTAGAGAAAAAACAGGCGACCAGTCATGTTTTCCCCTAACCACAAGTCTGTCACCACTACAAGACAAACGAGGAGAAGGTGTGGCTAACGCGGTCCTCCCCCCTGCCTTCCGTTCGCAGCTGGTACAGGGTGCTCCAGAGGTCCGTTACAATATGCTGTCTTGCTTCCGTGACATGGGAAAATGTTTGTTCTATGGCTTGCATGTTGAGGTGCCTTGACAGTTTGTGATGTTGAGGCTGTACCTTGTGTCTTTGTATTACGAGGGTAGTCACCACAGGTAGATATCTTCTTTCTACTCTCTTCAATATTGTCCGTGGTACCTTTTTTTACATTTTTCATGTTCGTTAACACTAGGTCGATTGTCCTGCTCCCGTTGTGGCCTATATATGTTTTCTCGCTAGTTTTGTTGATCAGGCTATCAGGTATTTCTCATTTGTGATATCGCAATTTTGTATATATGGCGATCCTCTCTAGGGTATCATTTGTTTTAGTAATATGACATTCATTTTCGTTTACATTTTTACATTTAACAATAGAACCACAATGGCAGTCACCAGAATGTCTAGACCAGGGGTCAATCGTCCTTGATATAGAGATGCACTCTGGTGTTAAAAGTGTGTACTACTACAACGTATAAGGTAACCTCCAAACCAAAACTAATTGGTTTTGAGAAGCCCAAAGATGGCAGCGTAATTCTAATGACTATCTTGTTAGAAAAAGCAACCAGAAAAATAAAATTGCTGTATACTACGCTGATAGTTGGGCTGAGTTATATTGCAAATTGTAAGTTCTATAACATCAAACCATCTATATGTAAATTGTTAGTTCTGTTTAAAGAAACGGGCAAAATATTAAACTCTAGCAGATTTAGATGTCACTGTTTGACAGTAGAATTGCCGAGCAAACGCAGTGAATCTCTGCCTATGGTCGTGGACCATTAGAGGTTGGATTTTGAAATTTTTGGAGCGGGATCGAGTCTTTGTACCCGATCCATGCGATTATCTTTATCAGTTTAGTATAGGTCTTAGACACACCCTACATCACAGAGTGATACCAGATCCTGAACTCCGTGATGAAGTTTGAAGCCACATAGCTCGCTCCACAGATTAATACCAGATGCTCAACTCCATGTTAAAATCTGAAGACGCATAGGGCGCTCTTTCCTAAATCTTTAGACCCCGGCGACCTTGGCAACTACGGCCGGCGCGGCCGGTAATGTAGTAAGCTTCTATTGCGACCGAGCTATGGTGCATTCACCTCCCCTTCCCTTCGGCTCCCATTTTCACTGACTGATAGAATCCAACTTCTTTCGAAATCACTTCTCGTCGCACATGAATAGTTTACGGCACATATCAACTATATCATATTAGGATAATACGCTGAGGAAATGTGCGATAAACTATTCATCAGTGTGCGAAATGTGACTTCGAAAGAAGTTGTCCAATTTGTAAAAAGAATTGGAAGAATCCACTTGAACTTTTCCTGTTAAATATGAATAATTGACTTCCACAGAGCATTATATCTTTATTCCTGTTGCAAACTGATAATTTTGTCTTTAAAAACAATTAAAATTTAAAAAACGAGAGAGTGAGATCACTTAAGATGCTGTTGAGATTATACAAGATATCTGTATACCCTTTCCCTCAAGCTTCTTAGTGTAATACTTAAAATAAAGATAACTTAACACTAAAATAATGATTCTGTAGATACAGGAAAACAGGTAAGGTTACCATAACGTTATATGTAATGCAATTTCTTTGTACACAGAATGTTGAAAAATTCCCTGAAATAACAGTGAGAAAAAAAACCTAAAGAAATATGTATATAAATTTGAAATGATACCAACAACTATGTACAAAAAAATAGCACTATTTCTTTAAAATGACACCAAAGCAGCTCTGTTAATGGTTATATTTAATAAGTATTTTAAAAGCTCAATAGTACATACATTATTTTCAGCACAAGTATACTAAAGTATATTCAGAGAAAAACATGAAATTTGTGATCGATTCATATAAGATTAATAATGTCAAATTAGTACAGAAGTCAGTATTAGCAACTGGTGACATAAATTTCATAAATGGCACTATTTTATATACTTCTAATCACTTTGGTTGAATTAACATTCACAAGTGCAGAATAAATTATGAAAAATAATAATTACATTAAAGCTGTATCATTCATTTAAAATTGTCCTAAGCTTAACTCTGTCTTCACAACACAAGAATATTACAGCGTTGAATTTTTAAATGCTTCAATGGCATGCATATGCACAGCAATGAATGCTGAAGAAGAAAATGTGCAGTTTTAAAAATAAAATTTAATGCACAGTGTATCTTCCAATAAGAGATTATTTCATGTAGTTATCTGACTGTGAAATATAATTTGCTTAATGTGCAGAGCAATTGTTTGGATAAATGGCTTGCTTTAACTTGATAGGACTTTAAGCAATGTACTTTATGACTAAGATGGCAAATGGAGCCCTCTGCATAGTGTAAACCTCTCAGTCCATGACATACAACTGAATGTGTGTCAAATAAATAACTCAATGAAAGATTACACTATGAACTATTAATGCTGTTTGTAGTTTTAGTTAAGAAGTGAAAGTGATGGAACTGTGTGTTTGAGTAGTTAATAAAAAATAATTTAGTAATGTAATTTATTTGCTCACACATCTAAACATTATTTCTTTTGACAGTCCATAATTCCCTTATGTGTTCACTACAAAGAAACAAGAAGTGCATTATATAGCAAAATAATGTGCAGTTTTATCTACTTTTCAAAATTATTATGTGGCTTCGCATCACTGCATGTAGCAAATGGCTCATATATTAGGTTAAACATCTTTTTCTCATGCCAAAGATTGAGATTTTCATTCCAACTTAGAACAATGAGAGGATGTTTAACAGTGTAGTTTCATGTGACATGTAACATTTCTGTGGGTCACGCTAGAAACGTTATATCACCCTTAAAATGGTTAGCATTACAGAAATTGTGTACCAATATTACTCATAAATGGTGGCAAGTACATGCTGAGAACAGAAATACCACAGAATACATAAATGCTGTGCAAATATCACTTTAACTTGTTATTTTTCTGAACCCATTTGTGTGTGTGTGTGTGTGCGTGTGTGTGTGTGTTAACAAGGAAGAGGATTTATAACCTATTATTTATTGTGAAGCTTTACTAATTTGAGATCAAGCCACACTGTGTTTAGGTCCTAGCTAGCTGACATTGTGCATGTTTTAAGAATAACTGGAATATTAGAAATAAAATTAAAAGTGGCATATAATGATGATGACACAATGACATTTTAATCATTTCTTGCAATGCACAATTACACCTAAAAACTTGTAAAGCTTTTTCAAATAAATTCTAATCCCATCAGATCTCTTCAAAGATGGTTATTCAGGTAAATAATTTACTGTAGTGTGTACAATAATATTGCATAGTGACTACTGCATTAAACAATATAGAACAAATTAGGTTTATGGAATCTTAGATCATACTTTTAATTGCTGTTAAAAGCTGTGACATTCTTGATCAATGATGTAGATATACACTGATGAGTAAGGTTAAGAGAACTTAGTTCTTCAAAATACTTATCATTGCAATTTAAAGAAAAAGTTTATAAAATTCATATCAAGCATCTCGCCCAAAAATTTTAATTTAAGCCACCTAGATTATACGTAAACACAGATGCTAATTTTGGTATATCTGAAAATTCACAGCTATTCTTTCAGTATTTTAAACTGCATATTACTTACCTTACATGGACTTATATATTATATATATTTTAAATTTAAAACTACAAGTACAAACACAAAAACTAATACACCCAATCAACTGTCTAAAATAACTTCACTTTTCACTTTTCCTTGCTGGCCACAGTTATCCTCAAAGTTTTTGTTAAATTTTCCACTGATATGAAATGAAACTCAAACTTTCAGAAATATTTGATATGCCACATTAAATTGCTGTATACGCGGGAAAGAATGCTTTGTGCTACATTACTAAAGCTCCTGAAGATCACTGCACATCACCAAAACAAGAAACATACACAATATCCTGTAATCCTGCACTCTGATTTCTGCCATCGTATTCCTGGTAGCCTGAGATGATGGATAATCCCTGAAAGACAAAAAACAGAAAATCCCATTATTGCAGTAATAAAGTAACAAGGTTAATGAAACTAATGCTTTTGTATGTAAAACAACACACTTTTTCCATTATAAGGTGCTACATTAATCTAGAGAATTTAACTGTGAATGAATATGTATTAAGGCACATTTCAGGTTATGTCATATTAATTGTCGGTATTTAGCTACATGCTAAATCTTACTTACCAATAGGTCTTTGTGAAAATCTATTCTCGTTCTTCCTGCTGCCCATACGTCCTCGTAGTTCCTTCAATTTTTTACAATTTCACAAATCGATGAAAATTGTATTCAGAACTTAATTTGGCTTGGCCTCCTTGTCGTTAAAGCTTTAATTCAAATATTTACAGGTTAGCCAGTGTAGTGTCTTATTCATATAGTACATCGAGCTCAAATAAGGTCGATAATAGGCCAAAAATATTACGAAAATTACTTCGTAAGTAGTAAAATAATATAATAACTATTAAATTTTGAACTAAGCAGAAGTTATTTTATATATTAGTTAGTATGCAACACGGCAGACAAAATAATTATATTGGCGGCATTGAATCCGGCGCCTGCAGCGCTCAAAACTGTATCTGTAGACTCCGGGTGTTTCGCGAACCTTAATGTGTCTCCTGGTCTCCTATCTGAGTTATCAGGCCCTGGCTCGCTCTTTCCTGTACCTTCAGACCACGGCGTCATTGGGAACTGCGGCCGGTAATGTCGCAAGCTTCTTTTGCGACCAAGCTATGGTGCATTTGCTTCCCCGCCCATGTTAAGCGACTGATAGAATCCAACTCAACTTCTTTCGAAGTCACATCTCGCCACACATGAATAGTTCACGCGTATTTCAACTATCGCATATTAGAAAAATACGCGTTAAATACGCTGAGGAAATATGCGGTAAACTATTCATCAGTGTGTGAGATGTGACTTCGAAAAAAGTTGTCCAATGAATTTGTGAAAAAAAATTATCAAGAATGCATTTGCGCTTTTCCTGTTAAATATGAATAATTGACTTCCACAAAGAATTATATCTTTACTATTGCTGTTGCAAATTGATAATTTTGTCTTTAAAAACAATTACAACTTTAAAAACGAGAGAGTGAGATCCCTCAAGATGCTGTTGAGATTATACAAGACATCTGTATCCCCTTTCCCTCAAGCTTCTTAATGTACTACTTAAAATAAAGATATCTTAACACTAAATAATGATTCTGTAGATACAGGAAAACAGGAAAGGATACCTTAATGTTATGTGTAATGCAATTTCTTTGTACACAGAATGTTGAAAAATTCCCTGGAATGAAAGTGAGTAAAAAATCCTAAAGAAATATGTATGTATAAATTTGAAATAAGGATACAAACAACTATGTACAAAAAAATAGCACAATCTCTTTAAAATGGCAACAAAGCAGCTCTATTAATGGTTACATTTAATAAGAATATGAAAAGCTCAATAGTACATACATTATTTTCAGCACAAGTATACTACAGTATATTCAGAGAAAAACCTGAAATTTGTGATCAATTGATATAAGATTAATAATATCAAATTAGTACAGGAGTCAGTATTAGCAACTGGTGACATCAATTTCATAAATGGTACTATTTTATATACTTCTAATCACTTTGGTTGAATTATCATTCACAAGTGCAGAATAAATTATGAAAAATAATAGTTACATTAAAGCTGTATCCTTCATTTAAAATTGTCCTAAGCTTAACTTTGTCTTCACAACACAAGAATATTACAGCGTTGAATTTTTAAGTGCTTCAATGACATGCATCTGCACAGTAATGAATGCTGAGGAAGAGAATGTGCAGTTTCACAAATAAAATTTAATGCACAGTGTATCTTCCAATAAGAGATTATTTCATGTAGTTATCTGACTGTGAAGTATAATTTGCTTAATGTTCAGAGCAATTGTTCGGATAAATGGCTTGCTTTAACTTGGTAAGACTTTAAACAATGTACTTTCCGACTAAGATGACAAATGGAGCCCTCTGCATAGTGTAAACCTCTCAGTCCATGACATTAAATGAATGTGTGTCAAATAAATAACTCAATGAAAGATTACACTCTGAACTATTAGTGCTGTTTGTAGTTTTAGTTAACAAGTGAAAGTGACGGAAACATGTTTTTGAGTAGTTAATAGAAAATAATTTAGTAATGTAATTGCTCACACATCTAACATTATTTCTTTTGACAGTCCATAATTCCCTTATGTGATCACTACAAAGAAACAAGAAGTGCATTATATAGCAAAATAATGTGCAGTTTTATTACCTTTCCAAAATTATTATGTGGCTTCGCATCACTGCATGTAACGGATGGCTCATATATTAGGTTAAGCATCTTTTTTTCCATGCCAAAGATTGAGATTTTCATTCCAACTTAGAACAATGAGAGAATGCTTAACAGTGTAGTTTCATGTCACATGTAACACTTGTGTGGGTCACGCTAGTAACATTATATTACTCTTAAAATGGTTAGCATTACAGAAATTGTGTACCAATATTACTCATAAATGGTGGCAATTACATGCTCAGAACAGATGTACCACAGAATAATACTGCAATGCTGTGCAAATATCACTTTAACTTGGTATTTTTCAGAACCTATTTGTCCAAATTATGTTGTGATATATGAGGTTCTCCACACTATGTGCCTTTAGCGGTAACCCTATGTTGCAGAAGACCAAGTGTTAGGTCTCAACACTGTTTATATATATCAGTGTGTGTGTTAACACGGACGAGGGTTAATCAGCTATTATTAATTGTAAAGCTTTATTAATTTGATATCAAGCCACACTGTGTTTAGGTCCTAGCTACAGCTGACATTGTGTATGTTTTAAGAATAACTGGATACTAGAAATAAAAGTAAAAGTGGCATATAATGATGACACAATGACATTTTAATCATTTTTTGTAATGCACAATTACACCTAAAAACAGGTAAAGCTTTTTCAAATCAATTCTAATCCCACCAGATCTCTTCTAAGATGGTTATTCAGGTACATAATTTGAAGTAGTGTGTACAATAATATTGCATAGTGACTACTGCATTAAACAATGTAGAACAAATTAGGTTTATGGAATCTCAGATCATACTTTTGATTGCTGTTAAAAGCTGTGACATTCTTTATCAATGATGTAGATATACACCGATGAGTAAGGTTAAGAGAACTTAATTCTTCAAAATACTTATCATTGCAATTAAAAGAAAAAGTTTATAAAATTCATATCAAGCTTCTCGCCCAAATATTATAATGTAAGCCACCCAGATTATACGTAAACACAGATGATGCCAATTATAAACAATGAAATTCTACAGAAATAAAAGAGAATTGAATTCTTTAAAAATCCACATCAACAGTTTTGGTATATCTGAAAATTCACAGCTATTTTTTCCAGTAATTTAAATTGGATATTACTTACCTTACATGGACTTATATATGATTCATTATTTTTAATTTTAAACTACAAGTCCGAACACAAAAGCTATTACACCCAATCAACTGTCTAAAATAGCTTCACCTTTCACTTTTCCATGTTGGCCACAGTATTCCTCAAAATTTTTGTTAAATTTTCCACTTATATGAACTGAAACTCAAACTTTAAGAAATATTTTATATGCCACATTAAATTACTGTATACTGGGGAAAGAAAGCTTTGTGCTACATTACTAATGTTCCTGAAGATCACTGCACATAACCAAAACAAGAAACATACACAATATCCAATAATCCTGCACTCTCGATTTCTGCCATCGAATTCCTGGTAGCCTGAGATGATGACCACTGAAAGACAAAAGAACAGAAAACCTCATTATTGCAATAATAAAGTAACAAGTTTAATGAAGCCACATAATAATTTTGAAAAGTGGATAAAACTGCACATTATTTTGCTATATAATGCACTTCTTGTTTCTTTGTAGTGATCACATAAGGGAATTATGGACTGTCAAAAGAAATAATGTTAGATGTGTGAGCAGTTACATTACTAAATTATTTTCTATTAACTACTCAAAAACATGTTTCCATCACTTTCACTTGTTAACTAAAACTACAAACAGCATTAATAGTTCAGAGTGTAATCTTTCATTCAGATATTTATTTGACACACATTCAGTTGTATGTCATGGACTGAGAGGTTTACACTATGCAGAGGGCTCCATTTGCCATGTTAGTCAGAAAGTACATTGTTTAAAGTCTTACCAAGTTAAAGTAAGCCATTTATCCAAACAATTGTTGTGCACATTAAGCAAATTATACTTCTCAGTCAGATAACTACATGAAATAATCTCTTATTGGAAGATACACTGTGCATTAAATTTTATTTTTAAAGCTGCACATTTTCTTCTTCAGCATTCATTACTGTGCATATGCATGTCATTAAAGCATTTACAAATTCAACACTGTAATATTCTTGTGTTGTGAAGACAAAGTTAAGCTTAGGACAATTTTAAATGAATGATACAGCTTTAATGTAATTATTATTTTTCATAATTTATTCTGCACTTCTGCACAACCAAAGTGATTAGAAGTATATAAAATAGTGCCATTTGTGAAACTTATGTCACCAGTTGCTAATACTGACTCCTGCAGTAATTTTTACATTATTAATTTTATATGAATCGATCACAAATTTCGGTTTTTCTCTGAATATACTTTAGTATACTTGTGCTGATAATAATGTATGTACTATTGAGCTTTTCATATTCTTATTTAAATGTAACCATTAACAGAGCTGCTTTGTTGTAATTTTAAAGAGATGGTGCTATTTTTTGTACATAGTTGTTGGTATCCTCATTTATATACATATTTCTTTAGGGTTTTTTTTTTGCTCACTTTTATTCCAGGGAATATTTCGACATACTGTGTACAAAAAAATTGCATTACACATAACTTTATGCTATCCTTTCCTGATTTCCTGTATCTACAGAGTCATTATTTTAGTGTTATCTCTATTTTAAGTTTTACACCAACAAGCTTGAGGAAAGTGAATGCATCATAACTCGGTCACACTAGATGCTTACTGAATTACCGACCGTATCTCCCAAGGCCGCCTGGATCTAAAAATTAAAGAAAGGGCGCCATCTATGGCTTCAAACATTTCCACTGAGTTGAGTATCTGGTATTACTCTGTGGTCTATGGTGTGTCTAAGACTGACCATCAATCAATATATGCACAGTAACATAGTCCAACTCGGCAGCATGTCTGCCTCACGTTCAAGAGGTCCAGAGTTCGAATCTCGGTCAGGGTAAGTTCTCTTTCAGCCGCACTCATCCTCATCCCCTAATCCGCATATGGGCTTCCTTTTTGTATCACTCACAGCCTGAAATTGCGTACCTGCAGATGCCGATGATGCTTGCCTGTGCTTCTTCTTTTATATGTGGTCGTTTATATCTCTTCTCTCACCCTGAAAAACTGAAAATACCTATCTCGATAACGTACGATCAGTTTGATCGTTTATGTCATTTTCCTTAAGATACGGAAATTCTTTCTTTTATTGAAAACCGGGTCGTCTGTTTAGCTAACTTTTATTTTATAACTAAATTGCCGACAAGAAAATGAGACTAATGAGTCTAAATTAATTTATGATCAATGTATAGTTGGCCATAGTTCACGGTTACAGTTACAGTGACAATTAATCACAGTGATCACGCTTTTATTCCCTTCTACAGCACTTGACCAATCACAGCGCCACTGCAAGGCAAAATATAGTTGGCATTTTAAAACGTACTATATAGAGGTTATAATAGTATGGCGGCAGTTCAAAAGTATTTTACTGTGTCTAATTCCGAAATATATTTAAGCAAACATGAACCAAGACTTGAATAGCACTTTAGAAGATTTCAGGCTTCTTAAAAAGGTACAATCACCTTCTGTCACTTAATAATGCCAGAATGTAGTTTTCGGGCATGCACTTAATGCATTTCATTGTTACCTACTGCTATACTCGATAATTAATTTTGAGAAGATATGGTTGACAAAAAAATTTATTGACCATAGGAACAGAACACTAGAAGCACATGGTTTCTTTTATAAATGTGTTGCAGGTTCTCATTGTTCAATAGAATGTGTGACAGTTTTAATAAGCAGTAAATCTCCCTCCCCCCTCAAAATGGTTACTTGATAGCCCTATATCTCATTACAGAAATGAACCAATTAAAAAGATATTCAGAAACAAAGCTAAAGTTGTGTATACATTCCAGAAATACCTACATAAAACACCATCAGTCAAAGGAACATAACCTACCTTAGCTGCATGGTATAGAATTTGTAGTGGAGTATTTTTGTTTTAAAAGTGTGAATAAATGCATAACTATAATGATTTTATGTTTAAAGACACTTAACATTATTTCTTTAATACTGGGCCATGCTAGTGTGCATACTTGGAATTACTTTCCCCGCATGTTGTGATCCGTACATAATAGGCTATAACATGAATATGGCAATATTAAATCTACTAGCATTTCTAATTCATTAGATAATGCAACATTAGCTTAAGGCATTTATTCCCAATAATGTGAAAACCATTTCAAAATGTAACTAAGAAATTTAACATTGCACAAATACACAAAATATTAAGTAAAACTATTATTCAGTTGTTGGGTCAGAAGATTGGTATCAATTGATTGAGGTGCTGGTGAGTTAATTTAGAACAGCACAACAAAACCACACTTTAAAAGCATACTCTTCTATCACAGCAGTACCTGCCTTGGTAGCATAGATGGTAGAATGTCTGCCTCACATTCCAGAGCTCCTGAATTCAAATCTTGGTTAGGGTGAGTTACCTGAATAACGTATTTTCTGTGGTTTTCACATATTCTCAGAGATGAATGTCAGGTAACTCTAAGCTCTATGTACCTTGCACTCATTTGAACATCATTTCATTCATGGTCCGATATGACTTAATGTTGGAGATTTTCTTTTATTCTGAAAGATGAATGTCTGGTAACTCTAAGCTCTACAGACCTTAAGCTAAATTGAGCATCATTTCATTCATGTTGGAGGTTTTCCCTTATTCTGAAAGATGAAGTTAGGTAACTCTAAGCTCTATGTACCCTGGGCTCATTTGCACATTATTTCATTCATTGTCTGATATGACTTAATGTTGGAGGTTCTTCCTGATCCTGAAAGATGAATGTCTGGTAACTCTAAGCTCTATGTACCCTGTACTCATTTGAACATAATTTCATTCATTGTCCGATATGACTTAATGTTGGAGGTTTTCGCTTATGCTGAAAGATGAAGTCAGATAACTCTAAGCTCTAGTACCCTGGACTTATTTGCACATCATTTCATTCATTGTCCGATATGACTTAATGTTAGAGGTTTTCCCTTATCCTGAAAGATGAAGTCAGGTAACTCTAAGCTCTATGTACCCTGTACTCATTTGAGCATCATTTCATTTATCGTCTGATATGACTTAACAGTGAAGGTTTTCCTTTATCCTGAAATATGAATGTCTGGTAGCTCTAAGCTCTATGTACCCTGGGCCATTTGAGCATCATTTCATTCATTGTTCTATATCACTTAACATTGGAAGGTTTTTCCTCATCCTAAAAGATGATTGTCTTGTAACTCTAAGCTTGTCCTGTTGGGGTACGTAAAAAATAAAAAAAGGAAGTAGATATGATTGGTTTGGTTTGTTTGGAGGGGATTCTGCACCTCGACCAGATCTGGTCTTTTGTACCCCTGGGAGGGAGGATGAAGTGAGAGGAGACAGGGTGGCCGACCCCAAGGAGTCGCCACAGTACAGAGGGCGAAGTCCCTACACTTTACCAGATAGAAACTTCCCGGAAGTGGGTTTAGGACAATTGTCATCCCACCTGCCGTGGCACCCAAATAGTCTAGAGGCTGGTTCGGAGACCGAAGGCCGCCTCCCCAGAGCAGAGTACTCCAGACATTCTTGCAAAACTGGCATACCTCCTGCCGCGCTTTTGAATTGGACCACTAAAGCTGCTCGCATGCCAAATCCGTCCCACCGGAGGGGAAAGCATTATCTTCAGAGGGTATCATCCATATCCTGCCATGCACCACCGAATCTCCTGTCAACACTTCTATCCTGAAAGAAACCACCAGATGAGAGATGTTATGAAATGATAATGGAGATGAAATGGAAGGACAGGAAATTTGTGGGATGTAATTAACCTACCCAGCATTCGCCTAGTGACCCAGGAAAACCCTGAGAAAACCCATGAGTCAGGTAAGTTGACCATGGGAATCAAACTCAGGCCTCCTGAATGGTGGCCGCAGACGAAACCACCTGAGCCATCCCACTTGGTATGTAGATATGAGCTCACATGTTATAATAGATCTTTTTTCCCTTTTGTTCCACCTATATACAATAGTGACATTAGTTTAACATTTCTGAATAATCCAGAAAAATCCTGTACAAATTGTATTAACTCTAACCTAACCCTTGCAGTCAGAACAATTCAAATATTTTCATTCAGTCATTCAATGAATCAATCAATTTATTGTTCACTCTAACATAATATAGACAGTATATATTACGTTTAACAAACATTGGAGTGCAAATAAAACAGCCGGAGAGAATTTACACAACCATAGTAGAAGCAAAAATGCTGTATGGGGTAATGGGTTTCGGAGGAGGGGGTGCAAAAATGATTGTGATACATAGAAACTTTTGCAAACAAGTTTTGGGCTTACCACGAGCTACACCAAATGGAGTGGCACAAGCAGAATTGGGAAGACTGGGAAGTAGAGGGATAGTGGTGGAAAGGTTGTTAAAATATTGGGCGAGAATTAGGAGTTTAGATGAGCAGAATATTCTATGTCAATGCTTGATAGTACAGGAAAGACTAAATCAGAAAGATTTGTGGCTGAATAAGATAAAGGAAATTATGTTAAAATAGGGTTGGGTGTCATGTGGGAAAACAGGGAATTATTGCAAAATGGATTTTGGAAAGAACTTAGGTTAAGAATGGAAGATATTGAAAAGCAAGAAATGTTAGGAAGCTTCAACTTGAAAAGCTCACTGGAAATTTATAGAGAGATGAAAGTGATGTGGAACAGGGAAAAATACATTGATATTTGTGATAAAGCAGCAAGAGAAAGCTTTGCATGGGCCAGAGGGAAGAGGGAGGGATCTGGAGAAATGCCCATTGTGTCACCAAAGAGATAAAGAATGACATTTGCCTTTAGAATGTGAAGAAACTAGGTTGCTTAGGGAGAAGACAGACAAGGCTACCGAAAGAGATTCAAGCAATGAAGTTAATGAGTGTAAAAACTAGGAACAATTTAATTGAAATTTGGAACTTTTTTGGGCAAAGTAAGAGTCAAATGGTCGAGGAAGATAAGTAAATATGTTGAAAATGAAGGTGAAGTTATTTTATATAAGATGCCAATAGGGATCCATTAGCTCGACAACCTCAGAGTAACCAGCAGCTCAGTGAAGTAATAAGTATGTAAATGTATAATAAATAATTTGTAATTGACATGGAAATAAAGGTTACTTACTTAAGGAAAGACTACATTGAAAATCCCAACTTCTATAATAATAAACCTGTCATTATGAAATGTCATATTGTCACATATGACAATATGTCATATGTCAAATTGTCATCTTCTCTGCCTGCCTGCCTGCCTGCCTGCCTGCCTACCCGCCTGCCCGCCTGCCTGCCGGTCCGTCCGTCCATCCGTCTCTCTCTCTCTCTCTCTCTCTCTCTCTCTCTCTCTCTCTCTCTCTCTCTCTCTCTCTCTCTCTCTCTCTCTCTCTCTCTCTCTCTCTCTCTCTCTCTCTCTCTATCTCTCTATCTCTCTATCTCTCTCACACATACACACACACACATAGACATAATATATTCGAAATTTGTCTTTGCTTTTCTTAAATGCATTTATATAATGCTTAATGGAAATTAAGGAAAACGTACGGAGAAATAGGGAACCTGCAGTATGAATCAGCGGTTGTAGTGTTATTTTTAATAATAATAATTTGATGGAAATACTTGTTTTAACATTACATTTGAGTGAATTAGACATCTATCTTGCTCCATTCTTTATATATTTCTTAGTGATTACTGCTTGTTTTATTTGTTCATTACATAGACCTTCTTGGAAGAACAACAGTGCAATTTGGAGTTAAGGGCTGCAATAGAAAATCTCCAGAAGCAGAACAAATATGTTAACGACACACTCAAATTAGAATCAAGGAAATGTAGTAGCGAACAGGAAACAGCATTGAAGGAACAGAAAGCTAATGCCCTGATCCTGGAACTTAAGGGTAATTTGTTGTAAGCATAAAACAGGAATCATAATAGTTAAGTTAATTGATGGAAATTAATCATTTGTTAACACTAGCCCTATATAGGCTAAAGTTTTGGATAGACAGAGTCTACATGAAAAATTCAATGCCATGGCCGGGATTTGAACCACGGATCTCCTGGTTTCCATCCAGTCGCTCTTACCCATTGAATTACCATGGCCAACGTGCCGTCCTGACATTAAATTCTACAATTGACTCATATTTTCCCAGAAAACCACTAGGGGCTCTCGTATCCAAGATACACCGTTTGTGGCGACTTACATCATAAGTACTTGAATCCCAGGCTAAATCATTAAACTCTTATTATTTAAGTTAATTGTTGGAAATTAATAATAAATTAATAACTCTTAAATAATAAGAGTTTAATGATGAAGCCTGGGATTCAAGTACCTACAATAGTAAGCCACCACAAACAATGTATCTTGGATGCAAGAGCCCCTAGTAGTTTAGCGGGAAAATATGAGTCAATTGGAGAATTAATGTCATGATGGAACATTGGCCATGGTAGCTCAATGGGTAAGAGTGACTGGAGGGAAACCAGGAGATCCATGATTCAAATCTCGACCATGGCTTTGAATTTTTCATGTTGACTCTATCTATCCAGGAATCATAAACTTAAGTGTTCTACATTTTTCAAACATGTACATGCGCAATCTATTTTCTCAGGTGAAAATATGAAACTGAGGAAACATGTTAAGGACTTAGAGGCCATCACATTAGACCTGAAAACAGTAAGTTGTACCCTTAAAATACAGTAAAACTTAAATTATTTATACTAATTTGGTAATGGTTTGTTCTAGTTGTGGAAAAATCCAGATAACTGTATTAGATATAAAAATTATTTAATATAATGTATTGTACTAGTGCAGCTGTGCCATTGAGTGTAGCTGAGGGTGACTCCCCTCCTTTTCCCCTTCTTCAGTTTTTCACTTACTGGCACGGGGGTGCAGGGGAACAGCTGACGGGCATTGGCTATTGCTGTACATCTACACCCCTTTGTTTTTAAAACAAATGCAAGTAAGTGGCGGACCATCAACATGTCCTGTTACACAGTCCGACATCGACAAATTAATGACTAAGAAGAATAAGAACTCCACTTACATTATGAACTAATAATTATTAACACATAGCTATAAAAGTACAATTCACAACAGTATTCAATACACGTTATGCACATAGAAATATGAATAAATAGTTTAATAACCCGCCACTGAATCTTCCGCATGTTCTTGCTCTCTCCAGTATCTATTACGTCACCTGCGAAGGTTAACTAGGAGGGGGAAAGGTAATCACCCTGTTTCCCCTAAATGACACCACTGTGTTAGTGCAATTACTGCTTCAAATAAGACATTTCAGGTCCCGAGTTCAAATCTTGGTCAGGGTGAGTTACCTGTATAAGGTATTTTCCGGGGTTTTCCCTTATCCTAAAAAGACGAATGTCGAGTAACTCTAAGCTCCATGGACCCTGGGCCCATTTGAGCATCATTTCACCCATTGCATTCATTGTCCAATAAGCCTTAAAAAGTTAGAGGACGTAAATTACAAAAAAATAAAAATAAAAAAGAATAATTAAAAAAAAGGGCTGTTCAATAAAGAATGATCACAATTTTTTTTTTTTTTTTTTGACAACGTACCTTTACTCATCCTCATAATTTTGACAGTCCTTCTCAAAAAGTCTCCCCTGAGTGTGATGCACTTGTCCGAGTGTTTCTGCCAGTCTTCAAAGACATGCTGGAAACCATTTTTTGAGAGATCCTTCAAAATCGCCTCTGCAGCCTTCACCACTGCTTCGGATGATGGATAATGCCTCCCATGAAGGCGTTTCTTCAAGTTAGGGAATATAAAAACCTCACATGGGGCTAAATCCGGAGGAAAGGAAGGGTGAGGGATGCACTTCAAGTTGATTTTTGCAAGATATTCAGCAACAACATTGGCAATATGCAGCCGCACATTTTCGTGGTGCAGCATCCAGCCTGCTTCACGGAAATATGGTCTTTTGCGCCTGATATGGACTTGCAATGTTTTCAGGACATCCCTGTAGTATTGTCCAGTTACAGATGTGTGTGCAGGTGCAACATGCTGATAAACCATTCCATGAATATCAAAGAATGAGATGGCCATAACTTTCCAGCAGAAGCAACCACTTTTGCTTTTTTGGGGATTTGTGATGAAGGAGATTTCCACACTGAGCATTGCTGTTTGCTCTCAAGATCAAAATAATATAGCCAAGTTTCATCAGCAGTCATTACGTTTGAAAGAAACTCCGGATCTTCCTCTGACATCAACTTTAACTGCATGTTACCTCCTCCATTGCAGTGGTAGGCGATATCGAACATGTCTGAACTTACGTGATTCTCACAGGCAGAAACCAGGAGTACCATCAATGAAACTACTATGGCGTGTTTGTTTCACATTAAGCTAACAGAATATAGTAAGATTGAATTTTAGTGCTAAAAATTGGTCGTAAAAAATTATGATTTTTCTTTATTGAACAGCCCTCGTAGAAGGAAAATCAGCTTTGTATTTTTTAAAAAACATTTTTTTATGTAAATGCTTAAAATCCAGTGCATCATAGTTTTGCAATTAAAAATTATTCTAATTTATTACATATTGAAAAAGTCCTCAGCTTCAAGCTGATATAACTCTGAAACCTTCAAATCGATTTACTTAAATTTAGCTTTAGTTTGATTCCCTAAACTTCAATTTCACAATTTACCATGCTGCTGTTCTAAACAACTGAGCTAGAGATGGTTAAATTTCACTAATGTCATTGAATTTGGTTTTCTTTTTCAACTTAAGCCTATATGTAGTATGTGTGAAAGAACAATTATCACTGATTCCACTAATAGCAGTTAAGTATGAACCCTGGGACTTAAAATTAAGTCACTATTGGAATATGTGATCCTAAGATGCATTTGAGGATATGTTATGGTTTACCAGAGAATATTTGAATTTAAGGTAATTGATAGAAATTAATCATTTCTTCACACTAGCCATATATAAGCTAATGTTTTTGATAGATAGAGTCAACATGAAATATTCAATGCCATGGCTGGGATTTGAACAAGGGATCTCCTGGTTTCCTTCCAGTCGCTCTTACCCATTGAGCTTCCATAGCCAACGTGCCGTCTTGACATTAAATTCTCCAGTTAACTCCTATATATTTCCCCGTAAACCACTAGGGGCTCTCGTATCCGAGATACACCGTTTGTGGCAACTTACTATCGTAAAACCTTAAAAACTATCAAAAACCTTAGCCTATATATGACTAGCATGAAGAAATGATTAACTTCCATTAATTAACTTAAATAATAAGAGCTTAATGATAAATCCTGGGACTCAAGATCATTCTAAGCATTGACTCTTACTATAAATATAGCAGCACTGACGGTCAACAGTTCAGATGCAGTGTAAATTACTAAGTAGGATGGCTCAGGTGGTTTCGTCTGTACCTGCATTTGGAAGGTCCAGGTTTGATTCCCATTGCTGATCTACCTGATCCATGGGTTTTGTCGGAGGTTTTCCTGGGCTGCCAGGCAAATGCAGGATAGGTTAATTACATCCCCCGAATTTCCTGTACCTTCATTTCATCTATCATTTCACATCATCTCTCATCTGGTGGTCTGTTTCAGGGTAGAAGTGGCGGCGGGATCATGGCGTTGCATGGCAAGATATATGCTCTTAGTAAAAACTTCTTCTGGTCTCCGAACCCAGTCTGGTGGGGCTGTTTCCGAACCACGGTAAGGTGGAATGGCAGTTGCACTAGCCTGCCAAGGAGTTACCAATTGGTAAAATCTAAGGACCCTGCCCTCTGTACTGTCGTGGCTCCTTGGAACGGCTGCCCTCTGTCTCCTGTTGCCTCATCCTTCTTGCCAGCATTGCTCCACTAGGGGACATAGGTACAATAGACCAATATGATAAATAATAATATGAGTCAACTGGAGAATTTAATGTCAGGACGATATGTTGGCCATGGTAGCTCAATGGGTTAGAGCGACTGGACGGAAACCAGGAGATCCGTGGTTCAAATCCCTGCCATGGCATTGAATTTTTCATGTTGACTCTATCCATACAAAACCTTAGCCTATGTATAGCTAATGTGAAGAAATGATTAATTTCCACCAATTAACTTAAATAATAAGTGTTTAATGGTAAGCCTGGGATTCAAGTACTTACAATAGTAAGTCGCCACAAACGGTGTATCTCGGATATGAGAGCCCTTAGTGGTTTACCTGGAAAATATGGGTCAACTGGAGAATTTAATGTCAGGACGGCACGTTGGCCATGGTAGCTCAATGGGTTAGAGCGACTGGACGGAAACCAGGAGATTCGTGGTTCAAATCCCAGCCATGGCATTGAATTTTTCATGTTGTCTCTATCCATACAAAACCTTAGCCTATGTACGGTTAATGTGAAGAAATGATTAATTTCCACCAATTAACTTATACAATAGACCAAGTTGGATCTCTTGTCCAAATCTCCTATTTTTTTTTTTTTTTTTTTTAATAATGACAAGGTGTAGTCTGAGGGAAATAGTGGAAAGGAAAAGTGGGCATCTTTATCTCAGCCTAAGGAGGTTCCGCTTAATGCACCCTCGTTATTCAAGGTGATTATGTTACTGCCGTCTATGACAGAGTTGTGCAAGATAGTAGGTCCATGCGACGAACATGGCCAGAGGCCCTGACCGTGGCGTGTAGGAGTTATGGTAGGACAGGATATTGTGGGTTCTCTTTATTGCAACTTTTGTGGCAGGTCAGGCCTTGGCATGAAGTACATTCTTGTTCCAGGTCTTTGGTATTCTGTGTAGAGCGCTTTTATCTCCTGTAGATTTAGTTGGAGTTCTTCGTAGATGTGATCTAGTGCTTTGTTGAGTCTGGTGTTCAGGTTCTAAAGTGTGGTTGGCATCCGGCTTATTGCTGTATTAAGTATCTCATGGTACTCCTCTACATGAGCCAGCTTATTGGTGCAGGAGGCAGTGCATTCCAGGTGCTAGTACAGGCAATCCATGAGATTGGTGGTTCCTGTGGTGTATAGCGTGGACATTGTGGTCAGTGGTCCTGGATGGTGTGGTGATTGTCGGCTCTTGTGGTCTTCATAGCTTCATCGAGTGCTGTGATGCGTGGTGCTATGTTGAGAAGCATGAAGGTCTTGCATGTTGTCTGCAGAGGCGGATGCTGCAATCTTGTCTTCAAGCATGGTTAAGCAGGCACCTTTTGTTGTATAGTCCAGTCCACAGCAACTTCCTCCAAGAAAACTTTGACTGCACCTCTTAAGATATCCACCACAATTGCAGACAAAATATCTGAATCTCCAGCAGTCTGTGGCATAACAGATAGGAAATAATGTCCAGTTGTATTAATTCCAACCGTAAAAGTCTACGTTCTATCAAAAATATATGGTTCATATTCTGACTATAAGATTGATTTTTTCAGTCTAATTCTACCTTTGTAGTAAATAAAAATATTTGAATCCAAAAAGTAATTTTCCCTACAGTTTTCACTGCTGCTTCATAACCTGATCCAATCTTTACTGAATCTTTACTTAGCTCTCACCAGTGTGAACTAATTCAAATGTTCCCCTATATTTCCCTTTCTTCATGTTGTAATGTAATACACATAACACAGTCTCTTCTTCCAGGGATGTTCAGAAGTCGAACATAAACTGTGTCAAATTCCTTGCAGTGACAACATTTACTGCAAGCTGCCACAGACTCACAAACTTGATCAGAAAATGCTACTTATTATTGCAACAGAAACACACTTATTATTTCGCTCACCAACTTGTTGACTCAGGAACTCACTTCACGAGACTGAAGACTCCTTGTGAGAGAGCTTACTTATTTAGCTTCTGCATCACAATACCAAGTGTCAGCAACACACCAATCACAAATTTTTGTGCTAAAATTGCTAGCAGTCACATTTCAAAATGGGTTTAAGACATCAGCTTTCTAAACAGTTAAATCACATCAAAAGTAGATCTTATATATCAAGTTAATGTATTACATCAGACATCATTTTACCAAACAAATCGTGCCTTTTAACCCTTTGAATGTTGAAGTAATTAGAGAATATATCAGCATTTATGGAGCTTCTTTCTAAGCAACCTTTTTAGCTCATACATTAATAGACCATTGAATTTCTTCTTGCACATAACATTTGTATTTCTTTTCTACAGGAGAAGGCAAAGTTGGAGAAACACAATGTTGAACTTAAACTTAGTAGTTCTAAAGAATTAGAAGATCTGAAAACAAACTATGAGACCAAAAGTAAGCAGAAATGAAATTCTTTATGTACATAGTAATGCTACAGAGGGTAACAAAAATTCATTAATGTAAAAGCATTTTCTGGATTCTAGTCCATGAGTCATTTTTCCCATTGTCAGCAAGAAAAGCTCTAGAAAGAAGATGATCTTAAATTTGTATGTTTTGTAGAGTTGTAGTAGTAGCAGGAGTGGCAAAGTGTGGCATGACGTTTAGGGAAGCAGCTTCTGTATATCTGCAACTAGTGGACTGAGGTTCGAAACTTGTTGCCTGTATACATTAGCACTTCCATAAAGATCATACCATGCTTCGCCCTTGAGTAGAGGTACTCTCAAAAACCACTTGAGCAAATTTAATAATCTTTGAAAACCATTGTTTATTGTAGACATGTATTACAGAATATATCAAAAACTTTAATGTTAGATGTGTGTTTGGAGGAATTTAGTAACAGTGACGTCAAAATTAATATAAAAATTATTTGTGGTTGGTTTATTGACACTCGTCACTTACTTTTTCACATATTTATGAGAGACTAGTTTCAAAGGCCCTGGCCTCCATTTTCAATCTCTTTCCAACTGGCATCTGTTGTTGTCTGCTCTCTCTGGTGGTGGAACTATGAACTTTTTTGTCAAATTATCTACTGGCGGGATTTCAAAGTTCATTACGCGATCCTTATTTTTCCAGATGAATATGTTCTCCCATGTTGTCAATCTATTTTGGTTTATCACTCCTTTTAATAATTTTGGATTTGGATCAATGTCATGGTTTTCATTCCAAAAATGAAATGCTACTGCTGACTTGTCTTCTTGTTTCAATCTGATGTTTCTAAAGTGTTCTTTGACTCTGGTTTTTAAATTTCTTTTTGTTTGACCTATGTAGCATTTTTCACAATTCTTACAATTTATTTGGTATATTCCAGATTTGTTACCTGAAGCAATTTCATCTTTTGTTTTTTAATTTAGTAATTTTAAAATTGAGTATTTATTAGTAGGTGCCAAGATGATATTTTGTTCCTTGAATATCTTTTTAAATTTATTAAATGTTTTTGGATGATATGTGAATGAACTGAATATGCTGTTGCTTTCTTTTTCTTTAATAAATGTGGTTGCTTCCTTAATGGTTTTCTTTAGTTTAGATTTTCTAATTTTCTTCAACACCAAACTTCAAAACGGATACAACAAAAGTTTGGTGTTGAAGAAAATTAGGAAATCTAAACTAAAGAAAACCATTAAGGAAGCAACCACATTTATTAAAGAAAAAGAAAGCAACAGCATATTCAGTTCATTCACATATCATCCAAAAACATTTAATAAATTTAAAAAGATATTCAAGGAACAAAATATCATCTTGGCACCTACTAATTGATACTCAATTTTAAAATTACTAAATTCAAAAACAAAAGATGAAATTGCTTCAGGTAACAAATCTGGAATATACCAAATAAATTGTAAGAATTGTGAAAAATGCTACATAGGTCAAACAAAAAGAAATTTAAAAACCAGAGTCAAAGAACACTTTAGAAACATCAGATTGAAACAAGAAGACAAGTCAGCAGTAGCATTTCATTTTTGGAATGAAAACCATGACATTGATCCAAATCCAAAATTATTAAAAGGAGTGATAAACCAAAATAGATTGACAACATGGGAGAACATATTCATCTGGAAAAATAAGGATCGCGTAATGAACTTTGAAATCCCGCCAGTAGATAATTTGACAAAAAAGTTCATAGTTCCACCACCAGAGAGAGCAGACAACAACAGATGCCAGTTGGAAAGAGATTGAAAATGGAGGCCAGGGCCTTTGAAGCTAGTCTCTCATAAATATGTGAAAAAGTAAGTGACGAATGTCAGTAAACCAACCACAAATAATTTTTATTTTAATGTTAGAGTTTGAGGTAGTAATTGCATGTTTGAGCCATGCTGTGGCTGAGTGGTTAGACTGCTTGACTCTCACCAAGGTAGCGTGGGTTCGATCTCAGGCAGCTGCATGTGGGATTTATGGTGGACAACAAGGTGCAAGGGCAGGTTTCTTCTAGGATCTCTGGTTTTCCCTGCCATCATTCCACCAATTGCTCCATTATCAGCTTTCTTTTTCATCCATTCATTCCACCCTCATTTCTACTTCTCTCATACCAGACATCGGGCTGATCACCCATCCTGGGTTATCTATCTGATCCAGAGTCCCTACATCTGAAACCTGACACCTAAATACATAAGGAATAGATAAAGAAGAATATTGCATGTTTGTCTTATCCAATCTAAATCCCAGTTCATTGAATATGCATATAAGATTTGTTTTTGTTCTTTCTTAAAAACATGGCACAAATTTAATGACTTCCAGTCCAAATGGATAAAAGTGATTTTAAAATAAGTTTTGGTAGTATATAGCATGTCTGCAATTCATTCAAAATATCTATTGATCACAAGTGTAAAATATGTTATGATCACATTTTTGAAAAGCTCGTATTATGTAATATGAACAAATGGTGAATAAAGAATTTGAGTTTGAATTTATATTATGTGAAATGCTCCTCTACTGTGTTTAGTAAAGTCAGATATTGCAATTACCATAATATGTAAAATATTTCAATTTTTAGATTGTACTTACCAGCTTTCTCCTGTAGGTGACAATATGTTAGTAGATCAGGAATTTTACACAAAATTAATTCAGTACCACATCGTAAATGCTTATTGATTTTCTTTTCAGTTAAGAAAATTGAAAATGAGTTAAATAAACAACTGCTGGAATTCCAAAGAAAGTTAGATGAAGGAGCATCTGATAAGAGGGAGGAAATTGATATACTCATATTGGACTATGAGGAAAAATTACAAAAGCTAGAAGAACGTCTAATAGCAAAGGAGAATGAAAATATGGACATTCAAAAGAAGGCCGCTGCAGATGTAGCCATATACCAAAAGGTAAAGCAAACATGTTTATGTATAAGTCACTGACTTTCTTTATCTCTTAGGATGCATGAACAAACACATACCTGTTTTTTGATTCAAGAGCCTCAAAACATATACTACATGGCAATTGGAGAGGATTTATACGGCAGTAGTAGAAAATAGGATGTTATATGGATCAGAGATATGGAGAGTAGATGAGGCTTGGAGAGACACTGAAAGAGTGCATAGATCCTTTTGTAAATATATATTGGGATTACCAATAGCATCACCTAATGGGGCAGCACAATTTGAACTGGGCAGGCATTCTAATAAAATTAAAATCTTCTCAAGGGCAATGAAATATATATACAGAATCACAAACTTGGAAGATGGCAATATAATTAAAGAATGTTTTCATATTCAAAAGAGAAGTAACTGGGGTGGATCTTGGACATATAAAATGAATGACGTGTTTAAGCAGATAGGTATGTAGACAACAGTCTACATTCCCCTCCTGTGGGCTTACTCATTCTTGGATAAATGTAGAGTATGGGTATAGAGGTTTCTGGAAAGAAGCTAAGATTAGAAGATATTGACAGACAAGACATTTTTGCCAGTACAAGTGACAAAAGCTCACTGAGATTATATAGAGAAATAATAACAACCTGGGAGGGGAAAGGATATATAGATATATTTAGTAAGTTAGGTCGAGAAGATTTTGCTTGGGCGAGAACAGGAGTGAGAAACTTGAAAGGTATAGGTCAAGAGAGGGAGCTAGATAAATGTCCATTGTGTGGAGAAGAGAATGCAGATTTCCATTGTATATTATATTGTAGTAAAACAAAGATATGGAGAGAGCAGGCCTGGCTGTGTAAATGGGACAATTTGGGGGTGAAGTAGTAATTAGAAAAATTTTGTCAGTAAAAGGAGAAAATAACAGGAGAAATATAGGGAATTATTTAGAGAAAGTTAAAGAGAGATGGCTAAGAACAATTAAGAAAAATGTAGAGTAGGATAGGTGAAATGGCAAAATGTGTAAAAAGGAGTAGAGGGCCTCACACACACAAACCTAGGGTTAGGTGTATGGGGACCAAATTATTATTCAATGGCAGGCAACATGATGGGATTTTCAGGATTTAGGAATATATGGTGTTTTCCAGTATGGATTTTATAATTGTAATCTTGATTTTGTGTCCTGCGCCATGGCGTAGCGGGCTAAGGCAGCATGCCTTGGTCCCTAGCCACGGAAAGCGGCCTGGGTTCGATCCCACCCATGTGGTGGGGATTTTAGGTCCCGGGTATAGGACCGGTGCCCACTCAGCATCGTGAGGAAAGTGAGGAGCTTACGCTAGGTAAGCAGCCCTGGTCACGGAAACCAACATTCCGACTGGGGGATGCCGAGATGCTGACCAAATCTCCTCCCCGTATCGGTTGGATGTTCGTCCACCTCTGCTGTGCATAAGTGGGCGTGAGGCCGGCAGTCGGGTTGGTAGGTCTTGGCCCTCTAAGGGCTGTCGCGCCAGTGGTTATGTTATTATGTTATTTATAAACTTGATTTTGTATTTCCATTTGATGTTGTAAAAGCAAAGATGAGAAATAAATTACAAATTACTAAATGGCAAAATGAGGGTGACATGTCACCCTAAGGATGGATGAGAGGATATTAAGGTGGTTGGACCTGAGCAGAGTTAACACCAGAAGGGACGGTTACTAAGAGACTGAAGCAGCTCATACAACAGTCTACATTCCCCTCCTGTGGGCTTACACATCTCCAGAAGAGCCCAGACCTACCCTGATCTGGAGGACAAGAAGTAAATTGCCTGTCATGTAACACAGAAACTCCGACGCTTAGGACCTTGGAACAGCCAACCAATATAACAGGTGATATGAAATGAGAAGTGAGGTAAAATGGAGGCACAGGAAATTTGGGGGATATCTTCAAGCATTTGCCTAGCGACACAGGGAAACACCAAAGAAACCCATCAAGATGGTTAGCCATGGTAATCAAACCTTATCCTCGTGAATGAGAGCCACAAATGCTACTGCCTGTTAACTGTAGGACTAACTATCTGTGCACCATGGCCAACCTACCTGACTCATGACATTTTTCAGGGATTTTCTCGGGTCACCAGGTGAATGCTGGGTAGGTTCATTAATCCTCCAAATTTTGTGTCCCTCCATTTCATCTCCAGTATCATTTCCCATCATCTCTCATCTGGTGGTCTCTTTCAGGGTAGAAGTGTTGGAAGGAGTCTCGGCGTTGCATGGTAAACACCTTCATCCTCTGCTGAGGGTGGGTCTCCAGGGCAGGCTTACTGGGCCATTTTAGGACCATGTCAGGTGGAAGAGTCAATGGTATGCACCCTGCCCTCTGCTCTGTCGTGGCTCCTTGGGTTTGGCCGTCCTGTGTCTCCTCTTGCCTCATCCTACCTCCCGAGGATGCCTCACTTTGGACGTAGGTACAAAACATTAGTCTGGACGATGTGTCGAATCCCCTCCTAAATTCTATGCTATCATATCTGTGTAATATTTTCCACAAAACCCACTGTATGCAGAATGAAACCATTTACTTTGTCCAAGATATGTCTTAGTCAATCTGAAACATTTTTCTAATTTGTTAGGAGTTATCAGGCAGATTTTATTTTTTGCAGATACTTTTTTGCAATTACTTTACTTCCTTTCGAAAGCCTCTCTGTATTGTTTAGCCCTAGATTGTCAGGATTAATACTGGTGCTATAAAATAAAACATATTATATAATTTATAACTGTATTGCATAAATGAGAAACATTTTAATGAAAATACAAGTACAACAAATGTACTAACAAATGTAAAATAAGACATATGCCTGAATAATTTAATTATACATATGTGATAGAGAGAGTAACAAAGTTAAAATAGTAATTGATGAAACATTAATACATATACTAATTAGTTTCAGATAGAAACCACAATAAAAGTTGCAATTATCATTACAGTTATACTTAATGGACCATTGACAAAATATGCAGCTTCCTAATGCACATATCCATGCCTAAAACACATATGATTTTGTACACAATTTTTTTCTTTGTAATAAATATGTAGCTTTTCTAAAAATTAATTCACATGAAGTTCTCTGCTAATTCTTCTAAAAATCATTCTTCTACGTACTTCTTGTTAACTGAGTTAAACTTTATTTACACATAGGATTTTTAAAATATGCATATCTCTCCCTCCCTCCCTCTTCTTTTTCTTCTTCTTTTTTCAAACATGAACAAATTTTTCAATGTGTAAGAACTATGATACAATGAAGCACAAAATTAATATAATTTTGAGTCAAACTAGTACTCAATGCTCCATTTATTGCTAGTATTTCCTGGAATGCATTTCATTAGGACCTTCCTAACATCATCAGCTGTTCGACTCAAAATTACAGTCACCGCAATGGAAATCTTTATATTTTAAATGCAAGGAAAATCTTAACATAGACAATGCACAAAAAGGTGGGCAGAGCTGAAAATCACGTGATTCTCGAGTGCACAGCAGCAACTTTCTTTCAATAGCAGCCCAGGTCTCAGTCTACCTCTGGTATTTGCATACAGCAAGTTGTTTATTGTGTGTGGTTGCCATTCAATTTTTGATCTCAGTGCTGTTTTTGAAGGTGTGTATTTCTGCATCCAATATACAAAATGGGGCACAAGAGGCTCACTTGTGAGGAAAAGATGTGCTTTAACTCTGTTAGATATAGGTACCACTGTAATTTGTATAGCTGCTGATCTAAAGGTTTCAAGAGAAACCATTTAGACCTAAAAAAACACAACAGCAGCTTTACCACGTGGCACTAACTCAAAAGACAGGCTCAAGTGATAAAAGAAAGACTTCTCCAAGGACTAATGACCTTCTAAAACGTGAAGAGATAGCTAATCCATGGATTACAGCAGCATATTTAAAAAACAATCATCCAGAACTACTCAAAAGTGTGGCTATCCGGACCATTCAGCATCGGCTTCAAAAAGACTTAGGTTTGCCAATTCGGTGTGCTGCCAAGAAGCCTCTTCTAACTGAAGCTATGATGAAGAAAAGAGTACATTTCTGCAAAACATATCAGCACTGGACATCAGAGGACTGGCAAAAAGTAATGTTTTCTGATGAAAGCACTTTCAAATTGGTCAGAAGAAAGTCCAAAAAGGTGAGAAGGCCAAAAAATGTGTCACGGTATGATCCAAAGTTGACGGTCAAAACTGTTAAATATCCAAAAAGTGTGATGCTATGGGGTGCCTTTAGTGGTAATTGTGGTAGAGGCGGCTTGTACTTTCTCCCTAAAAATTCAAAAATGAAGGGAAGTAACTATTTAGAAGTGTTGCAACAGCATTTGATCACATTTTGGCCAATTCATCAGTGTCAGTTCTTTATGCATGATGGTGCCCCTGCTCACAGAACAAAGATGGTTCAGAAGTTCCTAAAAGACAACAATATACCTGTACTTGACTGGCCTGGTAATTCTCCTGACCTAAATCCAATAGAAAATGCTTAGGATCAAATGAAAAATAAAATTGAAGAGCTGCAACCATCAAATATTAAGGAGCTGCAGGAGGTGTTGAAGAAGTTATGGGTGGAAATGGACAAAAATATTTTGAAAATATAGTAGATTCGATGCCCAGGAGACTCATGAAGGTGATACAGGTTAAGGGAAATAAGACCAAGTAGTAATTCTATAGAGAAGTTCAAAAGAAAACCATGTAAAGTCAGTGTTTGTTGCTTTTATTACCATGTAAAGATTTCCATTGCTGCCACTGTATATTAAGAAGAAATCTGTTTAAGACAATCATGATGGAATACAATGTAGCAAGATTCAAGTTGCCTTTTGGCAGTCATTCTGCTCGTTATGGTCAAAAATAAATTAAGTCCTTCATCATATGGCAAAGTATTTGTATGAAATGAGTGATTTGAGTAATTTTTCTTGTTCTTCAGAAAATGTTAGCCCTAGAACATTTGTGCAATGAGCTGCAGAAGCAACAACAAGAAGCAATGGCTCCTTCATCTGAATCAGTGATGCGACATCAGCAACAGTTACCAACCTCAACTTCTACAAAGAATGACCAGACATCTTCAGGGGATCGAGGATTCCAGTACCATCAACCTCGCACATTTCGTCCCAGTTCATCAGCATGTTCTTCTTCTGCATTTCTGTGTTCTCCTGCAGATTTCCAACCAGACACAACTACAGCAACACCCGCACAGAATAAGCAAACAAGAGGAAGATCCAGACCAAATATTTCAAAAAGAAATATTTCTGATGCAAACAATAGGGAAGATCTATGTAAAAATTCTTCAGATACTATAAATATTGTGCAAGAAACAAGTATAATCTCCAAAACTACAAGATTTTCTATGGCAAAGAAACGCAGACTTTTTTCTAATAATCAGAACATTCTTTAGTATAAAATAAGACCTTGTTTCTATTTTTAACAATATTTCAACATTATACATTTATTTTGTATGATGTTACTACATTATAAGAAATGATAATGTAATTCAGCTAAAACTTACTTGTAAAGTAAGGCACACAAAGAATGAATTATAGAAACTGTTGTGCCTTGTAACTAGCTATCCATCATTTTTGACATCCAAAAAGGTAAGAAACTAGTTTTTCTTTAATAATGATTTCTGTAAAGAAGTTGCAGATTGTTGACAACACTGAAATCCATAACTGTTCGAGCTACACAAAAGTATTTCAAAATAATTCCATCTCTTGTAATATATTAAACATATGTTAACTTTAAAAATGTCTGTTGTATCATTAAGTAATTTAAGAAGTTTTATCTGTTCATTCAGTAGCAATATATCTATCCAGAATTATAGAAACTGTTGTGCCTTGTAACTAGCTATCCATCATTTTTGACATCCAAAAAGGTAAGAAACTAGTTTTTCTTTAATAATGATTTCTGTAAAGAAGTTGCAGATTGTTGACAACACTGAAATCCATAACTGTTCGAGCTACACAAAAGTATTTCAAAATAATTCCATCTCTTGTAATATATTAAACATATGTTAACTTTAAAAATGTCTGTTGTATCATTAAGTAATTTAAGAAGTTTTATCTGTTCATTCAGTAGCAATATATCTATCCAGAGAGTGCCAGCTGAAAGAATAATCTATCTTGAGGTGTCCGTACTTGCTGAGGCCAAAGTTCTGAGGTGCTGGTTTGGAGAAGTAAACATCACAGTAAGGAGGAACCAGTTCATCATATGCAGAAGTCAAGTATGAGTCTGGGTGGTAAGCGTATAGGTCAGGAGATTCCGCCAAAACTTCGGACCTATAACAAAAACAACATATTACTATGCAAAATGTTCTACAGTCTAGAAAATATGAGGTGCATCCAGAAAGTAAGTCCCGATGACTGATAAAGAGAACAAAAACATCACAGAGTAAGAAATATTTATTGGAATAATTACATAGATTCACTGGCTACTTGTCAACATAGTCACCACCATTGTTGAGGCATTTATCGAAAAGTTGCACCATTAATTGTATGTCCAAGTTATAGGATTCTGCCGCCAATATCCTCAGCCATGAAGTCACTTTATTCTCCACCTCAGCATCACTGTGAAAATGTTTTCCTGCCAGAAAACGCTTCATGAAATGAAAGTCATTCGGAGTGAGGTTGGGCTGTATGGTGGATGTTCAAAGACCTCCCACCCAAAATAGTTCAACACATTTCATGTGGGATTGACTGTGTGGGGTCTTGCATTGTCATGCACAAGCATAATGCCTCTTGTCAACATTCCACATCTCTTGTTATGGATTGCCCGCCAGAGTATATGCAACGTTCTGGCAATATTGATCAGCATATATGGTCTCCCCTCACAGTAAGAAATTGCACAAGAGAACACCATGTCGATCCCAGAAGACAGTGCAGATGTTTTTTGGCAGAGATTGTCTGCTGACTTTGGTCCTCACAGGTGAACTACTATGCTGCCGATGTATTGATTGTTGTTTTGTCTCTGGTGTGGCATGCACACACATACTGTCACACATAATGTCCTGTCCATACACGTGATACAATTGATGATGAATATCTGCTGGAGATCGCTTTTGAGCATGCAAAAATCGGATGACTGCATGAACCTTGCATTTGGCGAGAGACAATATTGGAGCTGACATTTTCTCCTAACACAGAGCAGTAACCACTGCCGTCACAAAACTGAAACTTTACTACAATGTTACCATATACTTCCTCTCTTTTCCTGCATACGCGCATTCCTATCTGAGAGGTGGTGCCATCTCTGGACACGATTGGGACTTACTTTCTGGATGCACCTCGTAATTTGAGAAATACAAGTTTCTTACAGAGAAGAACAAAAAAAGAAAGTATGATATAGTACATTCACTACCCATTTTTTAACAAAGTATTCTTATGAAAGCTTATTCTTCTGTGTATTCTATGTTAATCAAGATAAACACTTCTAGAAATTTTAGTTAATTGATGGAAATTAATCATTTCTTCACACTAGCCGTATATAGGCTAAGATCTTTGATAGATAGAGTCAACATGAAAAATTCAATGCCATGGCCGGGATATGAACCACGGATCTCCTGGTTTCCGTCCAGTCGCTCTAACTCATTGAGCTACCATGATCAACTTGCCGTCACAACATGAAATTCTCCATTTGACTCTTATGTTTCGCCAGTAGACCACTAGGGGCGCTAGCATCCGAGATACACCATTTGTGGCGACTTACTATTGTAAGTACTTGAGTCCCAGGCTTCACCATTTAACTCTTATTATTTTAGTTAATAATAATAGTTAGTTAATAAAATAATAAGAGTTAAATGATGAAGCCTGGGACTCAAGTATTTATGATAGTAAGTCGCCACAAACAATGTATCTTGGATGCAAGAGCCCCTAGTGGTCTACTGGCGAAACATACGAATCAAATGGAGAATTTGACATGACGGCAAGTTGACCATGGTAGCTCAATGGGTTAGAGTGACTGGACGGAAACCAGGAGATCTGTGGTTCAAATCCTGGCCATGGCATTGAATTTTTCATGTTCAATCTATTTATCTTTTAGAAATGTTCATTAGATATATGTGATTTTATTAAAAATAAAGTAAAATCTGCATATCTAATAGCCCAGTTTCTGGAATCTATAACAGGCCTTATTATGCAAACTTTTTTTATCTTTATTCAATTTTCAAATCAAATTACTTCAAATATTTTACAAATTTTGCAGATATAAGCTATTTGCTACCTTAAGTAATTAAGTAAGCCTGCAGGTTATTACTGGTAGATTCCAGTAACCTTACAAATCTACTCATCTAATTATCTGAAAACAGTCTTTCTTCCACTTTACTTCTACTCCAACAATAATTCAAATCTTTGCTTATACTACAGCTTTAATTGCTTTTACAATAATATTATTCAACTCTGCAATGCAAAACCAATATAAAAATTAATTTCTCTAGTACAACAAACTATGAAAGACTCTTTCCTAGAATATTAACTTCCCTGAATACCCAAAGGTTCCTCCTACTGGTATGCATCTCCTAAAGCGCCTGGCGTCAATAGACAGAGCTGGTTCATCAGTTCCAGGTTCAGGTTATCATTTTTCCTCTTCTGTATAATCATTTGTCCCTGGCCACTCTGATCGTCTCCATATAGCTCCTATGGTTCTCCTGCGGTTCTCTCTTTGGTCTTATTCTCCTTCTTTTGGTGGCTTCTGCTCTTCGTTCTGATTTCCATAATTGCCATCTTCTATTTATTGGTTATGCATCTTGAAATAGGTCATCTCAAGTCTAGTGATCTCTCTCTTCACTTTCTCCTGGTCTTAATATTTCCCTCCGATGATCTCTTAAATAATATTACTTTCTCATAGGCTGCAATATTCCTGTTTTTTATTGAACTATTTTGTAATGGGTTATATATTCTTCTAATGCCTTAGTGTTTCCTTGAAGTTTCCTTCGACTGTCTTCTACTACTTCACCATATTTATCGCACACAAAAATAAAATGTTCAAGTGAATCTAAACAGTTACATTACTCATATAAACCTGAATTCTTCTTTCCTATTCTTTTTAAATATACATTATATGGTCCATGCCTTGTAACAAAGTGAAAAAATCCTTTTCTTGGTTTTATATATTCCAATTTTAGCCTCTCTTTAATGTCTGGAAATAAATAATGTACTTTTCTTCCTACGTGTGACTATCCCATTCTTCTTGCCATTCCTGAAGTAAATAATTCTTCTTTCTTAATAGTGCATTTTCTCCCCATTATTTTAAAAATATTCCCACATTCTTCTTTCTTTAGCCAGTAATTAATCTAATTATACCGGATGAGTAAAATATATGGAACAATGATTGTAATCCTGCTGTTGCAACTCTATGAAATGATACGAGGGCTGTTCAATAAAGAATTATCATAACTTTTTTATGGTCATAAGTTTTCGCACTAAAATTCAATCTAATTATATTCTGTTAGCTTAATGTGAATCAAACACGCCATAGTAGTTTCATTATTGGTACTCCTGGTTTCCGCCTGTGAGAACCAGGCAAGTTCAGACATGCTCAGTATCGCGTACTGCTGCAATGGAGGTAACATGCAGTTAAAGTTGAAGTTAGAGGAAGATTCGGAGTTCCTTTCAAACGTAATCACTGCTGATGAAACTTGGCTACATCATTTTGATCCTGAGAGCAAACAGCAAAGCTCAGTGTGGAAATCTCCTTCATCACCAACCCCCAAAAAAGCAAAAGTGGTTGCTTCTGCTGGGAAAGTTATGGTCATCTCATTCTTTGATATTCATGGAATGGTTTATCAGCATGTTGTACCTGCACACACATCAGTAACTAGACAATACTACAGGGATGTCCTGAAAACATTGCAAGTCCATATCAGGCACAAAAGACCACATTTCCGTGAAGCAGGCTGGATGCTGCACCACGATAATGTGCGACTGTGTATTGCCAATGTTGTTGCTGAATATCTTACAAAAATCAACATGAAGTGCATCCCTTGCCCTCCCTATAGTCTGGATATAGCCCCATGTGACTTTTTTCTATTCCCTAACTTGAAGAAATGCCTTCGTGGGAGGCATTATCCATTATCAGAAGCAGTGGTGAAGGCTGTGGGGGCTATTTTGAAGGATCTCTCAAAAATGGTTTCCAGCATGTCTTTGAAGACTGGCAGAAATGCTGGGACAAGTGCATCGCATTCAGGGGAGACTATTTTGAGAAGGACCGTCAAAATTATGATGAGTAAAGGTATGTTGTCAAAAAACGATTGTGATCATTCTTTATTGAACAGCCCTCGTATTTTTTAGAAAAGCTGTAACATATCAACATGCCTTCACATTCTATGATTACAAATAAAAAAAATGGCAAACATTTTTTTCTGCACTCCTCAAGTCTTAGAATGTACATACCAGGGTCGTATTCCTAACAAAACAAGTGGGGGGACGCACACCTAAACAATATTCCAGATGCTGGAGAACCGTTCAGAATCCTCCACTTGTAGATTTGCCTTCCTGCTTTGGTTGTCCTCAGCATGTGTACGACTTTTTATCCATTCTTTTATGTAATCCTTTGGGTTCCACATATGTACTGGAGGTCTGTTAATAGTCATAAACATTATTTAAATGTATTTTGAATGTAAGTATATATTTTGTATTTTTGCAGTATTTTGAATGTTAAATTAAGAAAGGTAATGAATTAAAAAATGTATAAATAATATTATTAGTAAGGGGACTGCATCCCCCTCCGAAATATAGTTGGGGGACGGCATACATCCACATTCCCCCTCCACTACGGCCCTGGTACAAACAAATACCCTTTCAATCCATCATGACACACCAGAGTCAAAACAGTAGCCAAAATAATAGACAAAGGCTGGTGAAGTGCACCAAAGAAGGTAACGACCATTTTGTCAGCTGGTAAGGTGGTGGTAACTGCTTTTTTAGGATTCTCAAGGAATAATCCTCATAGACTACTTGGAAAAAGGGAGAACCATAACTGAAGCTTACATGCTTCATTGTTGGATTGTTTGCAGTATTAGTTGACTGTAAAGAGACCGAGATTGAAACTCAAAAATGTGATCTTTTACCAGGATAATGCACCATCACACACATCAGCAATTGAAATTGCAAAAGTGCATGAGCAGGGCTTTGAATTGGTTCCTCATCCACCTTGTTCAGCAGACTTAGCGCCAAGTGACTTCTTCCTGTCCCAAAACTTGATAATTTTTCTTGGTGGTAAGAAGTGTTCATCAGATGAAGAAGTGATAGTCACCATCAACAAGTATTTTGCAGACCTTGACGAAACCTATTTTTCCGACAAGACCAAAAAGTTGGAACGTCGCTGGACCAAGTGTATAGCCGTCAATGGAGACTATGTCGAGAAATAAGGTGAAATGTTTACAGAAAAAAATGTTATTGGTTTTTCAGCGACTTATCAAACGACCCTCGAACATGGGATGAACGTTTGTACGAGGGCTGTTCAGTAAAGAATGATCACAATTTTTTTGACAATGTACCACTCATCCTCATAATTTTGATGGTCCTTCTCAAAATAGTTTCCCCTTAATGCGATGCACTTGTCCCAGCATTTCTGCCAGTCTTCAAAGACATGCTGGAAACCATTTTTGCAAGATGCTTCAAAATTGCCTCCGCAGCCTTCACCGCTGCTTCTGCCTCCCACGAAGGCGTTTCTTCAAGTTAGGGAATAGAAAAAAGTCACATGGGGCTAAATCCGGACTATAGGGAGGGTGAGGGATGCACTTCACGTTGGTTTTTGCAAGATATTCAGCAGCAACATTGGCAATATGCGGCCGCGCATTATCGTGGTGCGGCATCCAGCCTGCTTCACGGAAATGTGGTCTTTTGTGCCTGATATGGACTTGCAATGTTTTCAGGACATCCCTGTAGTATTGTCTAGTTACTGATGTGTGTGCATGTACAACGTGCTGATAAACAATTCCATGAATATCAAAGAAAGAGATGACCATAACTTTCCTAGCAGAAGCAACCACTTTTGCTTTTTGGAGGGTTGGTTGTGAAGGAGATTTCCACACTGAACTTTGCTGTTTGCTCTCAGGATCAAAATGATGTAGCCAAGCTTCATCCGCAGGGATTACGTTTGAAAGAAACTCCGGATCTTCCTCTAACATCAACTTTAACTGCATGCAGACCTGAATGCGAATGTCCTTTTGTTCGGGAATCAACAGTCTTGGAATCCATCACGCACAAACACGTCTCATGTGTAATGTTTCTGTCACCAACGTGTGGATGGCACCCAATGAAATGTTCAGTATTTCAGAAAGTGATCTTAAGGTAATTCGTCGATCCCCTCGCACTATGGCAGCATTAACTGGCTTAACTGGAGCACCGGGTCCACCTTCCTTTCAAATTGATTGTCTCCCCTCTTTAAACATTTTAAACCACCTTCGAGCGGTGCTGCAGGGAAGAACACACTTTACATAGGTCTCCTGTAACATTGTATACGCCTCAGCTGAAGATCTGTTGAGACGAAAGCAGAATTTCAACGCTGCATATTGTTCCTCGCGTGTTACCTCCATTGCAGCGGTAGGCGATATTGAACATGTCTGAAGTTGCGTGGTTCTCACAGGCGGGAACCAGGAGTACCAACAATGAAATTACTATGGGGTGTTTGTTTTATATTAAGCTAACAGAATGTAATAAGATTGAATTTTAATGCGAAAAATTATGATCGTAAAAAAATATGATCATTCTTTATTGAACAGCCCTCGTATATTTAGTAAAAGGGTAACTTTCGGATGTTAAATACTGTATTTGTTAACGATGATGTCAGTTGCTAGGACCAACCGCCGATGTGTCGGAATTATATCTCACAAGAGTTCTTCTATTGGTGTTCACTTAGCAAAGTATCAGTCTGAGCTAGCTTTACACCCGCGACTTTGGGATAGAGCAGCGCTTAACCAACTGACTCATCCTGATCACAGATTGCACTCGGTTAAATGAAGGAAAACATGTGTGAGAAGAAAACAAAATAGTCTCCATGCAGTCCTTCAAGTAGATATGGTCAGTCCACTTCCTTGCGTTTTTACTTTCTGTAAGACAGACATTACACAGTTTTTAGTTTCTTAAGCTTTCACAGGTTCAGCTTGAGGGAACTGTATGCTTCACGCTTTACGACTCCGTGTTAGCGAAATTAGCCTTCTTAGAAGTGGCTTGCTGCACATCAAATGACCAAATCCGGAAAGTCACAATTTCTTGCCACCTTATGTAAGATTTCCCATTCTTTAGCATTTTTTGTTATATCTCTTTAGCTCCAAATGAGTATTGAACCCATTGTCTTGTCCGTAATTGACACTCCTAGTAATTTAGTGGCATAGACGCATATGAATTTACCACGTCTGGAAAAATGGGCGATCAGAGTGTTATAGCCTAGAAGAATCAATTAAAATCTGGGATAATTCTAGGCGTCAAAAAGATCTTGTAAAAATTGATCTTTCACAGGTGGAGGTGCTACTCCGAATTTTGTCGTAGAGCCAGATGGAGAAACTATGTATTCAATGTCAAGATTTTTGAAAATGCGTGTGTGCAAACAGCACGACTCAAAAATAAGGTCAGTAAACGAAACTTAGCACCTTTCCAAAATGCGACACGAAGATTTTCAAGAATCCCCCTCCTCCCCATCCCAAACTACCGTTTACATGAAAAGTTTTAACAGTTTTCGATTTTATCAAAACATCTTTGCCAATGATTATGTAGAAAATGAAGCTAGCTACAATTTGTAACAAAAGCCTCACTTAACTTAAGAAGAAGGTGTTAATTCTTCTTTCTAATTGATATGATTTCACTAACTCTTGTCCGCATCTTCAGTCAAGGAAAACCACAGGAGAAAACAGTTAAAAAGTAAATATAAAAAAATAAACATCGCGTAATGAATTTTGAAATACCAGCAGTTGATTCTGTTCTTAAGTTTGTTTCGTTTTCAGATTTTGGAATACTGAAAAAACATAAGAACATAGTAAAGCTGAAAAAAGCATAAGAACATAGTAATACTGAAAAAACAGAAGAAATAGTAACTTCATTAACAAATTTGTTTTCTCCTTTGGTTTTCCTTGACTGAAGAAGCGGACAAGAGTTCGTGAAATCGATATCAATTAGAAAGAAGAATTACCACCTTCTTCTTAAGTTAAGAGAGACTTTTGTTACAAATTGTTATATTTGTATAACATCTTTATCATCTTGATTAAAATATTGCATTCCTAAGATATTTTTATATATGTATATTTTGAAGTTTTCGAGAACAGCCTTTGAACTTCATTCGGAATGACTTATAAATTGGTAAACCGTGAGAGACAATTATACTGCATAAAAAAGTTAGAGATGGGTCGTCCACACTTGCGATACCTCGATGCTCACGATACGATATATATGTGCAAGTGGGTATGTATCTGTAATTTCAAAAACCATTCAACTGCTCCTTCTAACTGATAAAGGCCAAAAACACTTTCTAATCTTAATTCATAAATTACTAAAAATAATTGATAATGAACACGAACATACGAGATTTAAAAGAACATATTTGCATAAATTGTTTTTACTTTTCGTGAGAAAGCCATAGAGAAAAAAATAGTTATTAAAGCATAGAAAATGCGTGTAAACTATGACAAATGCTGTGGATATTTCATTCCAAAGAGTAATATATTTGTGGAAGGAGGTAATTACGATTTTGCAACTAAAGAATCTCTTGCATATGATTTCATTATAATCATATTCGATTCCCTTTTGCTTTGCTATGTTTTTATTTATGGTCATGGAATAGCAATTAATAAAAGTGAAAGTGCAACAAAACAAAAGAGAATCGAATCGATTTAACAGTATAATACGCATGTTAACAATATTTTAGCATCCCTTAGGTTAGTTTTGGTTTGTTTCCTTTGCACTTAGGTTGTAATCGAGTTCCTTAACGGAGTATGCTACAAATTGTATAAAGGGTATAATTTAATCCAGCTAACATTAGAAATGACTCGATTAACATTTTATTATTAAAACTTGGATTCTTCTTCTCGATAGCTGCAGACTGTCATTTCCAAAGCAGCTAATTTTGTAGCGTGTGACTTCCGAACCGATATATTTATAACATAAACAATTAAATAGATGTAGTGGGCATTATATAAAAACTACATAGGTTTTATGCCATTAAATAACTTGGGACAAACAGAAAGGGTACTAAAATGTACCGTAAAAGCTTATTCTACATCTACTTTATGTTAATCGAGATTTGATTAGTTTTCCTTGTACGTACAATGAGAAGGAAACTAGAGTAAGCTTAATCGATAGTCAAATCTTTTAAGAGTCAGTCGCTATGTGATGGCTTTGATATCCCACTCTGCATGTCCAGGACGTAAAAACAACTTTCCATTTGAGAAACTTATGAATTATTGGTAAATTCTGACAAACAATAAAAAAAATTGGAAATGGTTCACTCCTCAAAAAATATATTTGACATAAATTGTGTATTTGATTGAGATTTACATTCTTGTGTAGTAAGATTTTTATCTCTCCCTCTCCTTTAATAAAAATAAGTTTGTGGACGCTTGTTATGGTTCTCACGTCCCCTTTTATATTGGGCGTAAAAGAATTGTTTATTTTTGCTTAGAGGCTTCTTTCTGAAGCCTGAGACACGGGAGCACTGTCTTTACTTCCCTTTAGAAGAATTTTACGCCCGAAAAGAATCACACTTTGCTGGGTTCGGGAACCAGGTTTTTATTCCTCTCTTATACTTAATCAGTTATGCAAAAGTAATTCAAAATGAACTTGACAGGCCATTCCCAGAAAATTCAAGACATACATTCCATTTTTCGTGAAAATATCTTAAACAAATGATACTTTAATCAACATCTTTAGATCCATTTTTGAAAAATGTTGCACGTAAAGGGGGGAATTTTTTGAAAATCGTTGTGTAACATTACTCGGAAGTTGCTGAACAAGTTTGGTATTTTCAGTAACTTTTTGAGTCATGTTCGCAGACATCTGGACAAACACGGACCTTTTTCTAAGATTTTTTTTTTATTTATGGAACTTCAAAACGTATCAAAGTACATATTTCCAGTGAAATATGTAATCGTATTTTTTATGGAATGCAATATCTTATCTGCCCTATTCCTGTGTTACATTTTTATTCCATTTCCAGAGCTTTCTCTCAGTTAAACAGCACAACTTATATGTAGGTACGCCTAAGTAGGACATGCAGTAACACTTCTACCAAAGCAATGTTTTGTTTTCTTTTTCTCGCATTCATTTGCAAAGAAACAATAGAATGCTCATGAGTACATTCCAAAGCTTAGAGTTGTGCGTTATCTTGTATCGCCGCATTGTGAGGCTCCTTTGTTTCAGTGATCGAAACTCAATCACTGTTAAACTGGTATGCTACTCAAACAAAAGCACAACGTCTCACACTAGTTGCTCAATGGAACTCCTTTTGGCTTGTATTTGGTTTTAATGTTACTTTAAAAGGTATTCGTAACCTGCTTGCTGGGCGAAGAGTCCGGTTCGATTCCCTGCCAAGAAGTAGGCCAGAATTATTAGCTAGAGTCCGGAATATGAATGTGTAAACGATCCGATATAGAAAATCCAAAGAAATGCAATGACAACTGTATACGAGTTACACCAAAGGAAAGGCTCCAATACAAAGTCGGGGTACAATTGGAACAAAAACAACAAACAATATTTGAGTAACAAGTAATCCAGAGAGCACACTCCAAGAATATGATACACTACATTAATACGACCTTACGATTTAATTATACAAGTATATTACAGTATTTATGGGGGTGTACGTAGAGTGTGGAGGCCCCAACTCGGATATCGAAACATCGTATGTAGTTTTATGAACTAGCACAGAAAGTAGTTACACAAACTGTCTAATATCACGGGAAAATATGGAATATTGAAAGTTATTAACAACCTCTTTGAACTGATAATAAATAGCACCAAAAGACATATCACACTAAAAGTTTATTTTCTTCGGACTCATGACTTGTGACTCTACGACAGGGCGACATATACTTACGGGAATTGAAACCATCACCAAACGAATGCTACAGTGGCCCACAGACACTATCGACTAAGCCATTTCGCTCCAATCTCCGGGTTAAATATTCGCTTCAAGCGCAAAAACGTCCAAACTTTATATGTACACAGCTTATGAAACATCTTAAAAGCTTCAATACTGGAAATATTTACGAGATCAATGTGTTTGTGAAAGTTTTTGAAAATTTTGATCTCAGGCTTTAACGATTTCAATTAAAATACCACATGTTTAAGTATTTTATGAAAAATGATAAGTATATATTGAAATTTGTGGGAGTGTCCTCAAAAGTCCTCTTCAATCTGAAAGACTTTTACATAACTGATAGGAGACAGACAAAATATTACGACACAAAAGAATGTAGATCTCGTTAAAGCACAATTTCAGTCATATATATTTTATTGTGAGTAAATAAGTTTAGAAATACTACAATACTTATACTATTTCTGTAACAGGCATAAGTAATTCGTTATTTTATTGTTTTTTTTTTTTTTTTTTTTGTGTAATCTGTTGGCCATGCAAAGAGAACAGAATTTCAAAACAAACACATAGCGAGCAAAAGACTTGACTATCGCTTAAAACATTCCCATATTCCCTTGCACCTACAAGAAAATGAGCAATAAGATAATGTTTATTTTCAGAGTAAATAGAGGAATAAGCGTTTGTAATAATAGCTTGTACAAGTATAGAGAAGGTCATTCGATTTTTTTTCCATTTTCGCATGGATTTTAATTGCGTAATTTACCTGTTGTTTATAATTTCTGTAGGAATATTGGACTTCAGCTATTGTAATCTGTTGGTGCAAATCACATATTTTGTAATCAAAACAAAACTGTATTACGCTGACATAAATGATAATAATAATAATAATAATAATAATAATAATAATAATAATAATAATAATAATAATAATAATAATAATAATAATAATAATAATAATAATAATAATAATAATAATAATAATAATAATAATAATAATAATAATAATAATAATAATAATAATAATAATAATAATAATAATAATAATAATAATAATAATAATAATAATAATAATAATAATAATAATAATAATAATAATAATAATAATAATAATAATAATAATAATAATAATAATAATAATAATAATAATAATAATAATAATAATAATAATAATAATAATAATAATAATAATAATAATAATAATAATAATAATAATAATAATAATAATAATAATAATAATAATAATAATAATAATAATAATAATAATAATAATAATAATAATAATAATAATAATAATAATAATAATAATAATAATAATAATAATAATAATAATAATAATAATAATAATAATAATAATAATAATAATAATAATAATAATAATAATAATAATAATAATAATAATAATAATAATAATAATAATAATAATAATAATAATAATAATAATAATAATAATAATAATAATAATAATAATAATAATAATAATAATAATAATAATGGCTTATTCACTTATAGACATGAGATACATGTTTCAAGTTTCGTCCAAAGAGTATACATATTACAATATTGTAAATGATTAGTTACATTCAAGATTTACAAATTTTACAGAGCATATACAGAGATTAATAAATAATGTAACTGTCTTCATGGTAGAAAAAACAATCTTCGGTTTTCCCTTGATGTAAGGCTACATTTAAAAAAGAAGTAAGAGTTGAAATTGAAGAGCTAATAAAGAATGTCATTGCTTTATACTTCTAAATGTGGAGCTGAAAGTACTCAGCGCGTAAAGACTATTATGTGTTTCAAATGGGCAAAAGATGTGGTTTGTAGCCAATCGGATGCGTTAGAGCCTTCAGCGTTGTCACCTCGTTATCCCATTCTTTTATATTTCCCTCTCTCTCGCACACTTGCAAGTATTCATGGCGCTAGACGTAAGGGAACGCAAACTGAATTTTCCAAAGCTTTATAATAATGCAGTTCAAATCACAATTACAACATGGATATTTGTATATTACGCAAATGGTTTAAATATATAGTTTAAAATTAATTATAGTTTATTAATTACTTATGTTTCTAATCCAATGAAAATAGCAGCGGTACATCCGTATAGCTGTGAATGTTACTTACGTTAAGAGATAATTCGTCATTGTCATTGTCTTCATCGTCTGAGTACTGCAAATTTATGATGATAGGTTCCAAAATCTCGTTACGTGATATTTCTTTCCAAAAGTTGTCTTCTTGTAGTTTATCTGATGTCTCTCGCAGTTTTCCCAGTCTTGTTATGTTCCTTATCAATTTCTTCGTGAATAAGTCGTTCAACATCAGTCAGTTTAAAAATATTATTTCTATTTGCAACATAATTTGAGCCCACATTAACTCAATTGGATTGTTCTAGCAGTAATAAGGGGGAAGGTGGATAGTGTCTCCTTGATCCAGCTGATATATTTTATCATGGTTTTTAAACGGAAGAGTAACTGAATAGTACTGCTTTGAACTCTCTAGAGTAAATAGAGATTATGAACCAATCATGAACAAAGATATAATGTGACCAGACACGTTCTGCTAGACTAGCAAGAAGTGTATAGTTTCCACTCATCAAATTTAACAAACGCCTTGGCTTATTCAAAGTACATATTTCTTTTACCACGTCATGTCAAATGTTTAAGTTTCGTTCTGAGTAATTTCAAATATACGTTCACGCTTACATGTCTACCAATACAGTGCCTATATCGCAAGGTATTGTTATAATATAATGATATCTACTTTATTTATTTGCATTAGGAAAACTATTTCAGCTAAAAATATGGGGTTTGTGAGGTTATGTTAAATACATTACTCTCTCCTTCTTCATGGATCAGTTTTTGCCAAATCTGAATTTTTGTCTTAGCGCGAATAGTGTTTATTAGAGATTGATTAGTTTGGCGCTCGTCACACACCACATAGGGGGAATGCAGTACGACAACACCGCAATACTCCGATTGGTTGCTCACCTACTCTCTGTTTCATATAACCTTGCCCAGCTGAAATGTATCACTCCGCGTTCAACAACCCTCCCCCTCGCCCTAATTGGCTAATGCTTTCGCGTCATACGCCATAGGCGGTGCCTTCCCGTCACATTTAAACGTGCAGTAAATGTAATAATTGCCGGGAAGATAAATAAAATCATACAAATAAGGATATGAAGGCATGCAAAAATACAAGTTTATAATGAACTGAGCAAATTGAAACAGAATGGCTGAGCAATGAAACTGAAAGAGTTTATAATGAAAGGCATTTGGCCTTTTCCACTGGGATGTTTTAAACCAGCACACATACCTTCCAAAAATGCTTGTCTTTCAGTCTTAAAAGTCGTGTCACACCATACTTTACTTTTCGTGTGTTCTTCGTGTATATTTAGCGATTTGTATCTCGGTGCAGTGTGGTTGTCCTTAAATAGCGTCTTCGCCACACAGCGATATCGCCTCTGTCTTTTAGCACATTTTTCTTGCCTCTTTTTTCATTCACAAATCCCAGCTGTGTAAGCAATCTGCTGAAATTTGGTAAATCTGCATCCTCATTTACAGCAGAGGAAATGTTACTTATGTTAGGGAGTTCATTTCTAAAGAAAAACTACACACATGACGACGCACAACACTTTTCACGTATTTTCTCCAAGCACGCACTTTTGTTTATTCCTGCTTTTGCCTGGAGTGGTAAGTTTTCCTGTTTCCTCAATTTCATGTTGCGATGTTCCTACGGATCTAACACTCACACCTGTAACTTCAGAGCACAGCTGTTCGACTTCTCTCACTGACAAAGACGGATTCTTCTCTGTGAGTGCATTAAACACATGCAACACAATTCTTTTTCGCCTGTTTGTAAATAATTATCCTTGCGATACTTAAGCGAAAAACTGGCGGTAGACTCTGCCATTATACATATAATAAGTACATGCGCAATAAACGATCAATAAAATAATTTAGCTCCCGCACTTTCAAATGGCGATGCATGACTAATCCAGTTCAAAACAAGGTCAGTGATAAAAGTCTTATAAACAAATGTCATCACTACCGCTAAATCACATGCTATCGTGCCATGTGCTTGAGAGCAAAGGAACCTCCTCTTTACTTTGTTTAAGAATTAACATGCATTTCAGATAAATCAACTCTGTTGCGTAATATATTTAACTAAAACAGTTACGAAAATATAAATTTGACAATTCTCTTCCAACATATAATGATATATCACCATGTTAAATAACGAACTAATTTTTACTGCATGACAGTCATTACCACAACAGCAACCAATGAGAGGTGATTAGGTCACGTGACCGTTAAGAGATACTGGGCAAGCTTACGTGAAACAAGGTATAGTAGCGTTCAAGGACAAAAATCATCCCATTTGAAACACATAATAGACTCCCAAAACTCAGACAAAATACCTGAAGCTCATTTATACGTACCTGAAAGTATAGGATCGCCTCATGTTATTCTTTGGCAGAACCATTTTGCGACGACGCGATCCTGTCTCATAGACGTACACCAGACTAGGAGGATCATGTACATCACCGTTACATCTTCTCAGCAGCATCGACGGTGAATACAAGGCACATTCTCCTTCCTCCGTCGAATAGTCCTCGTCGTAATCTTCGTATGAATCACCAGCATCTGAAAAACACTCTATCGTTAATGTCCTGAATTAAAATTATACAGGTATAAGAGGTATAAATGGAGAGATTTTTATTGGTAATTCAAGACAATTGCATCAAAATTAACCGTATATTTACAAACCAATAATGTCGGTTATTAGGGAGTTTCTTGCTCATATTCTTGACAGTTACCGTAAACTTTACGATGTTCTGCGCATGCGTACGTTTACTGCAAACAGAAAATCGATAACCGGACACGTTATACAGATTCAGATTTTATTCTGCCATTTGCAACATGTTTTACAAAGCATCGGCAAAAGTAACACTACAATTACATTTTTACAGTTCAATAATAAAACAAATAAATCTATTTACAGATTATTAGCAATTCTAGATATACACAATAGATTCATATCAAAATTTAATAAACTAAGTCTAAGTCTCTCTTCCCTTTTTGTATTCCTCAATTGAGTAGAAAGCGTTTTTCACTAGGTAAGTCTTTATTGCATAAATTTTCTTCACTTCTTCATTTATTGCCTTGATAGAGTGAGGTAAATGATTATATAATTTTTTTGCAGCACTTTCAATACATTTGGCAGCTAATGTTCCCCTGAACCTATTTCTAAAGTAGTTCTGCTTTGTTCTTGTATTATATTCATGAATGTTTCTATTTTTTCCTTCTATGTGGTTTCTTATTACATGTTTGAGACATTCAAATATGTATAAAGAGGGTAATGTGAGTATTTTAAGTTTTTTAAAGCTACTTTTACATGATTGTCTCCTAGGGATTTTTTCCATTATTCTTATTGCTCTCTTTTGTTGCCTAAATGTTTTTAACATATTTTTCTTACCTGCTGCCCCCCATAAAATGACCCCATAACTTAGGTGTGCATGTATAAATGCATAATAAACCTTCAGTGCACTGACTTCATCCATAATTTGTGTTGTCTGTTTTAATACATATATGCCCTTGTTTATTTTCTTGTTGATCTTTTCTATATGTTTGTGCCATTTTAAACTACTGTCTATAACTAATCCTAAAAAGTTTGTCTGTGCTACTTGGCTAATTTGCTTATTTTGTACTGTTAATGTGATGTCTGATTTTTTTCTATTACTGAGCTGAATTTGCATCCATTCGGTTTTGTTTGTGTTTAGTACCATTCCCAGTGCTTCTAAATAAGTGCTAATTGATTCTAATAAGGAGTTTGCTTTTCCCTGAACTTCTGCCTCTGTCTTACCTGTTACCACTACAGTTGTATCATCTGCATATCCAATTGCTAATCCTCCAGCATCCTGTATTATTTTAAATAGAAAATTTATATATAGGATAAACAGATATGGACCTAATTTTGACCCCTGCGGCACTCCATGTGTTACACGTTTGAATGCTGATTTAACTTTTTTTTTAAATTTCCTCCTGAATTGTGTATTATTTCGATACACTGCACCCTATTTTGCAGGTACGAGCTTAACCATTTTAATGGTATGCCTCTTATCCCATAGTTTTCTAATTTCGCCAATAGATGTTTAATATTAACACAGTCGAAAGCTTTTGATAGGTCAAGAAAAATCGCTATGACGGTTAGCATTTCTCTTACAAAATGACACAAGAAAGATTACGCTTTACCATTAATGATGATGTAATATTGATGCGGGAGGTAATTTCAACCAACCCATATGAAGATCTAACTGTATGGAAAGAAATAGTAGCAAATATGATAACTGCAACTGGAGAAAATTGTTCGTACAATAAAGAGCACATGGATCAGCTTCTCAAGCTGTAACATCTACCTAAAAGGTCCAACAATTTCTTATAGGTGCTCCCTTTAATGATACAGCATGTGCATAATATTGCAATTTATTTCTGTCAAGCCATGTTAGGTTAGCCGAATTTGTTAATAAGTGAACTTTATTTCTAGATATTATATTAAGTGTTACATTAGCTATTGCTGATAAATATGAAGAATATACGCCAAAAACTGCTTCTAAATGGGATATGCTAGGCGCCGAACCTTCCACTCCTGAAATAGTAAATGTACTGTCAGTACAACATAACCTAAAATATATATCCATACGAACGATGTAAATTGTTTAATCAAACTTACCTCTAGCAGAATATCGTTCTTATTAAAATTCTACTCGGTATATGTAATGTCTCTACTAGCCGTCGTAGAGCCATTTTATAAAAACGAAGATAGAGTCGGCATTCTTCATCTGTAAATTCATTTAAATCTAGTCATCGAATTGCCACGCCTCCTTGGGGGATATTTATTTGTCTGTTAATATTATGAATTATCATATTTCCAATAACTCATCATAATGCCACAGAACGCTGCGATATCAAGTAATTGCTCCATTTTCTGTTGTCATTAACGTACCGCAGTATCCAATGTCTCGTACAAAAACTCTGACTCAGCAACATACACTACAATATAACCTTATTCAAGTCGATACCGTAACAAAAAACACTGTGCTATGGCAAAAACTCTCTAGTATCCTGCAAAGTGTTCTTTAATCAAAATGAATTTTGTAAAACTTTCTATAACTAGGGAACCATAAGAGATGCACAAAACCTGCTTTATTTTTTTTTTTTTTTTTTTTTTTTTTTTTTTTTTTTGTTAAAACAAACGATAGATTTAATTTAACTTTTACTGCATCTAGTATTCCAATTATATTTATCATCATCATCATCATTATTGTAAGTTTTATCTTTCTTTAACCTGTAAACCATATTAAACGATGAACAATTCGTTGAAATTATGAGATCGGAGTCCTTAGAGCTCAAGTTTTCTGGATACTCTTATTCTCAAAAAATCGAAAACCTCACATTTGTAAAACCCGCCCTAACCAAGTCTTGCTCCTTAATGTGAGACAAAAAGCTACCCCATAAAGTATGGCATTTCAAGTACAGCAAGTAGCAGTTCTCTGGCTGTATCTACCTCTCTTTTACCTAATGTAAATTTATGCACAGCTGTTTATTTGGTTTAACATTAACTGTATAGCAAAGTAAACTTTCGTCGAATGCTTAGTCTGTAGAAACTATATAATCAAATATTTTACATTCACCAACACAATCGTCCATAAACTGTTCTTGCCAAACTCTATTCTTTTACCTCGTTCTTATTAAAACAGATAAACCTCCATTACCTATTCATATATATACACTTCGTCGTAGTACATCGCTCCATAATAGCTTTCAAATTGTCCTCTCTGCATGAACACGAAAAGAAAAATAAAGAAAAATAAGCAGAAAGAATAAGCGCTTCTGGTGTTAACACATAGCTGGTCGAAGTTTGATCACAGTACTATGTAATTCTTATGTAAAATATTTGGCGTTGTAAAAGTTAGTTAAATAAGCACAGAACATAGAAATGCTATCAAACATTTTAAAATTATCAGTGCTATTGGAAAATATAAAGATGTCCGCAAATTATTTAAATATTAATTTCGAGGAACCGAAAACAAATTGAGTAAACTCTCACGGATACAATTCTGGCATTCCATGTAGTATATAAGGACGGCTGGCATGACACCGTAGCGGGGAGGTCCGAAGCTACAGGGTCGCTCTTAAGAGCCCATATAATATAAATTTAGGGCCCGTCGACAACGAGGTCATTTGGGTAAGAGCTAATGCGACCTTGGCCATGGTGCTCAAGGTGGCAATGGCCCATGTAGCGACTATGACTTCCCTTTTGAACATTTTTACAAACATTTACTAATAAACCACGAATTACTGTTTAGACATCTCCAGTACGGGGTCGACAAAAGCATTATGTCTACACATTTCGTTTTTGAGTGGATTAGACATGAAAGTAAGGTAGATTTGAATGGACATTTCAAAAATAATGTTTTGTTTTGAGGTACGTTAATTGCCTTTATTTAATGTTACATAATAAAAACCATAGTCATATAGGGCTAAATCCGGACTATAGGAAGGGTGAGGGATGCACTTTACGTTGATTTTTGCAAGATATTCAGCAATAACATTGGCAATATGCGGCCGTGCATTATCGTGGTGCAGCATCCAGCCTGCTTCACGGAAATGTGGTCTTTCGTGCCTGATATGGACTTGCAATGTTTTCAGGACATCCCTGTAGTATTGTCCAGTTACTGATGTGTGTGCAGGTACAACATGCTGATCAACCATTCCACGAATAACAGAGAATGAGATGACCATAACTTTCCCAGCAGAAGCAACCACTTTTGCTTTTTGGGGGTTGGTTATAAAGGAGATTTTCACACTGAGCTTTGCTGTTTGCTCTCAGGATCAAAATGATGTAGCCAAGTTTCATCAGCAGTGATTACGTTTGCAAGAAACTCCGGATCTTCCTCTAACATCAACTTTAACTGCATGCAGACCTGCATATGAATGTCCTTTTGTTCGGGAATCAACAGTCTTGGAACCCATCGCGCACAAACACGTCTCATGTGTAATGTTTCTGTCACCAACGTGTGGGTGGCACACAATGAAATGTTCAGTATTTCAGAAAGTGATCTTGAGGTAATTCGTCGATCCTCTCTCACAATGGCAGCAGCAGTGTTGATGTTTTCTTCCGTAAGAGCAGTAACTGGAGCAGCTTCCTTTGAAATTGATTGTCTCCCCTCTTTAAACATTTTAAACCACCTTCGAGCTGTGCTGTAGGAAAGACCAGACTCTCCATAGGCCTCCTGTAACATTGTATAGGCCTCAACTGAAGATTTGTTTGGACGAAAGCAGAATTTCAAAGCTGCATATTGTTCCTCGCTTGTTACCTCCATTGCAGTGGTAGGTGATACTGAACATGTCTGAACTTGCCTGGTTCTCACAGGCGGGAACCAGGAGTACCAACAATGAAACTACTACGGCGTGTTTGTTTCACATTAAGCTAACAGAATACAATAAGATTGAATTTTAGTGCGCAAAATTATGACCGTAAAAAAATTATGATCATTCTTTATTGAACAGCCGTCGTACCATTCAGCAGCTGTTACAATGCGGAGGTATCTATTCTGAAGGACCTGTAGCTCGTGGAAGAAACGCGGATAGTACTTTTTTTGTGGCTACCGTGCAGAAAACTTCAGGAAAACGGCAAATTATGAGATATATTTGTGAAAAAAAAAAAAACAACTCAAACTAAGAGAGAAAAGAAAATTGACACAATAAAGTAGATACCAATTCTAAAATTACCTGCATTTATACCTCCAACGTTAAGTCATATCGGACGATGAATGAAATGATGTTTAAATGAGTACAGGGTACATAGAGCTTAGAGTTACCAGACATTCATCTTTCAGGATAAGAGAAAACCTCCAACGTTAAGTTATATCGGACGATGAATGAAATGAAGTTCAAATGAGTACAGGGTACGTAGAGCTTAGAGTTACCAGACATTCATCTTTCAGGATAAGAGAAAACTTCCAACGTTAAGTCATATCGGACGATGAATGAAATGATACTCAAATGAGTACAGGGTACATAGAGCTTAGAGTTACCAGACATTCATCTTTCAGGATAAGAGAAAACCTCCAACGATAAGTCATATCGGACGATGAATGAAATGATGTTCAAATGAGTACAGGGTACATAGAGCTTAGAGTTACCAGACATTCATCTTTCAGGATAAGAGAAAACCTCCAACGATAAGTCATATCGGACGATGAATGAAATGATGTTCAAATGAGTACAGGGTACATAGAACTTAGAGTTACCAGACATTCATCTTTCAGGATAAGAGAAAACCTCCAACGTTATGTCATATCGGACGATGAATGAAATGATGTTCAAATGAGTACAGGGTACATAGAGCTTAGAGTTACCAGACATTCATTTGTCAGGATAAGGGAAAACCTCCAACGTTAAGTCATATCGGACGATGAATGAAATGATGTTCAAATGAGTACAGAGTACATAGAGCTTAGAGTTACCAGACATTCATCTTTCAGGATAAGGGAAAACCTCCAACGTTAAGTTATATCGGACGATGAATGAAATGATGTTCAAATGAGTACAGGGTACACAGAGCTTAGAGTTACCAGACATTCATCTTTCAGGATAAGAGAAAACCTCCAACGTTAAGTCATATCGGACGATGAATGAAATGATGTTCAAATGAGTACAGGGTACACAGAGCTTAGAGTTACCAGACATTCATCTTTCAGGATAAGGGAAAACCGCCAACGTTAAGTTATATCGGACGATGAATGAAATGATGTTCAAATGAGTACAGGGTACACAGAGCTTAGAGTTACCAGACATTCATCTTTCAGGATAAGGGAAAACCTCCAACGTTAAGTCATATCGGACGATGAATGAAATGATGTTCAAATGAGTACAGGGTACACAGAGCTTAGAGTTACCAGACATTCATCTTTCAGGATAAGGGAAAACCGCCAACGTTAAGTCATATCGGACGATGAATGAAATGATGTTCAAATGAGTACAGGGTACATAGAGCTTAGCGTTACCAGACATTCATCTTTCAGGATAAGAGAAAACCTCCAACGTTAAGTCATATCGGACGATGAATGAAATGATGTTCAAATGAGTACAGGGTACATAGAGCTTAGCGTTACCAGACAGTCATTTTTCAGGATAAGGGAAAACCGCCAACGTTAAGTCATATCGGACGATGAATGAAATGATGTTCAAATGAGTACAGGGTACACAGAGCTTAGCGTTACCAGACATTCATCTTTCAGGATAAGGGAAAACCGCCAACGTTAAGTCATATCGGACGATGAATGAAATGATGTTCAAATGAGTACAGGGTACACAGAGCTTAGCGTTACCAGACATTCATCTTTCAGGATAAGGGAAAACCGCCAACGTTAAGTCATATCGGACGATGAATGAAATGATGTTCAAATGAGTACAGGGTACATAGAGCTTAGCGTTACCAGACAGTCATTTTTCAGGATAAGGGAAAACCGCCAACGTTAAGTCATATCGGACGATGAATGAAATGATGTTCAAATGAGTACAGGGTACACAGAGCTTAGCGTTACCAGACATTCATCTTTCAGGATAAGGGAAAACCGCCAACGTTAAGTCATATCGGACGATGAATGAAATGATGTTCAAATGAGTACAGGGTACATAGAGCTTAGCGTTACCAGACATTCATCTTTCAGGATAAGAGAAAACCGCCAACGTTAAGTCATATCGGACGATGAATGAAATGATGTTCAAAGGAGTACAGGGTACATAGAGCTTAGCGTTACCAGACATTCATTTTTCAGGATAAGAGAAAACCTCCAACGTTAAGTCATATCGGACGATGAATGAAATGATGTTCAAATGAGTACAGGGTACATAGAGCTTAGCGTTACCAGACAGTCATTTTTCAGGATAGGAGAAAACCTCCAACGTTAAGTCATATCGGACGATGAATGAAATGATGTTCAAAGGAGTACAGAGTACATAGAGCTTAGAGTTACCAGACATTCATCTTTCAGGATAGGAGAAAACCTCCAACGTTAAGTCATATCGGACGATGAATGAAATAATGTTCAAATGAGTACAGAGTACATAGAGCTTAGGGTTACCAGACATTCATCTTTCAGGATAAGGGAAAACCTCCAACGTTAAGTTATATCGGACGATGAATGAAATGATGTTCAAATGAGTACAGGGTACATAGAGCTTAGAGTTACCAGACATTCATCTTTCAGGATAAGAGAAAACCTCCAACGTTAAGTCATATCGGACGATGAATGAAATGATGTTCAAATGAGTACAGGGTACATAGAGCTTAGCGTTACCAGACATTCATCTTTCAGGATAAGGGAAAACCTCCAACGATAAGTCATATCGGACGATGAATGAAATGATGTTCAAATGAGTACAGGGTACATAGAGCTTAGAGTTACCAGACATTCATCTTTCAGGATAAGGGAAAACCTCCAACGTTAAGTCATATCGGACGATGAATGAAATGATGTTCAAATGAGTACAGGGTACATAGAGCTTAGAGTTACCAGACATTCATCTTTCAGGATAAGAGAAAACCTCCAACGATAAGTCATATCGGACGATGAATGAAATGATGTTCAAATGAGTACAGGGTACATAGAGCTTAGAGTTACCAGACATTCATCTTTCAGGATAAGAGAAAACCTCCAACGTTAAGTCATATCGGACGATGAATGAAATGATGTTCAAATGAGTACAGGGTACATAGAGCTTAGAGTTACCAGACATTCATTTGTCAGGATAAGGGAAAACCTCCAACGTTAAGTCATATCGGACGATGAAGGAAATGATGTTCAAATGAGTACAGAGTACATAGAGCTTAGAGTTACCAGACATTCATCTTTCAGGATAAGGGAAAACCTCCAACGTTAAGTCATATCGGACGATGAATGAAATGATGTTCAAATGAGTACAGGGTACACAGAGCTTAGAGTTACCAGACATTCATCTTTCAGGATAAGGGAAAACCTCCAACGTTAAGTTATATCGGACGATGAATGAAATGATGTTCAAATGAGTACAGGGTACACAGAGCTTAGAGTTACCAGACATTCATCTTTCAGGATAAGAGAAAACCTCCAACGTTAAGTCATATCGGACGATGAATGAAATGATGTTCAAATGAGTACAGGGTACACAGAGCTTAGAGTTACCAGACATTCATCTTTCAGGATAAGGGAAAACCGCCAACGTTAAGTTATATCGGACGATGAATGAAATGATGTTCAAATGAGTACAGAGTACATAGAGCTTAGAGTTACCAGACATTCATCTTTCAGGATAAGGGAAAACCTCCAACGTTAAGTCATATCGGACGATGAATGAAATGATGTTCAAATGAGTACAGGGTACACAGAGCTTAGAGTTACCAGACATTCATCTTTCAGGATAAGGGAAAACCGCCAACGTTAAGTCATATCGGACGATAATTGAAATGATGTTCAATTGAGTACAGGGTACATAGAGCTTAGCGTTACCAGACATTCATTTTTCAGGATAAGAGAAAACATCCAACGTTAAGTCATATCGGACGATGAATGAAATGATGTTCAAATGAGTACAGGGTACATAGAGCTTAGCGTTACCAGACATTCATTTTTCAGGATAAGAGAAAACATCCAACGTTAAGTCATATCGGACGATGAATGAAATGATGTTCAAATGCGTACAGGGTACATAGAGCTTAGCGTTACCAGACAGTCATTTTTCAGGATAAGGGAAAACCGCCAACGTTAAGTCATATCGGACGATGAATGAAATGATGTTCAAATGAGTACAGGGTACACAGAGCTTGGCGTTACCAGACATTCATCTTTCAGGATAAGGGAAAACCGCCAACGTTAAGTCATATCGGACGATGAATGAAATGATGTTCAAATGAGTACAGGGTACATAGAGCTTAGCGTTACCAGACAGTCATTTTTCAGGATAAGGGAAAACCGCCAACGTTAAGTCATATCGGACGATGAATGAAATGATGTTCAAATGAGTACAGGGTACACAGAGCTTAGCGTTACCAGACATTCATCTTTCAGGATAAGGGAAAACCGCCAACGTTAAGTCATATCGGACGATGAATGAAATGATGTTCAAATGAGTACAGGGTACATAGAGCTTAGCGTTACCAGACATTCATCTTTCAGGATAAGAGAAAACCGCCAACGTTAAGTCATATCGGACGATGAATGAAATGATGTTCAAAGGAGTACAGGGTACATAGAGCTTAGCGTTACCAGACATTCATTTTTCAGGATAAGAGAAAACCTCCAACGTTAAGTCATATCGGACGATGAATGAAATAATGTTCAAATGAGTACAGAGTACATAGAGCTTAGAGTTACCAGACATTCATCTTTCAGGATAAGGGAAAACCTCCAACGTTAAGTTATATCGGACGATGAATGAAATGATGTTCAAATGAGTACAGGGTACATAGAGCTTAGAGTTACCAGACATTCATCTTTCAGGATAAGAGAAAACCTCCAACGTTAAGTCATATCGGACGATGAATGAAATGATGTTCAAATGAGTACAGGGTACATAGAGCTTAGCGTTACCAGACATTCATCTTTCAGGATAAGGGAAAACCTCCAACGATAAGTCATATCGGACGATGAATGAAATGATGTTCAAATGAGTACAGGGTACATAGAGCTTAGAGTTACCAGACATTCATCTTTCAGGATAAGGGAAAACCTCCAACGTTAAGTCATATCGGACGATGAATGAAATGATGTTCAAATGAGTACAGGGTACATAGAGCTTAGAGTTACCAGACATTCATCTTTCAGGATAAGAGAAAACCTCCAACGATAAGTCATATCGGACGATGAATGAAATGATGTTCAAATGAGTACAGGGTACATAGAGCTTAGAGTTACCAGACATTCATCTTTCAGGATAAGAGAAAACCTCCAACGTTAAGTCATATCGGACGATGAATGAAATGATGTTCAAATGAGTACAGGGTACATAGAGCTTAGAGTTACCAGACATTCATTTGTCAGGATAAGGGAAAACCTCCAACGTTAAGTCATATCGGACGATGAATGAAATGATGTTCAAATGAGTACAGAGTACATAGAGCTTAGAGTTACCAGACATTCATCTTTCAGGATAAGGGAAAACCTCCAACGTTAAGTCATATCGGACGATGAATGAAATGATGTTCAAATGAGTACAGGGTACACAGAGCTTAGAGTTACCAGACATTCATCTTTCAGGATAAGGGAAAACCTCCAACGATAAGTCATATCGGACGATGAATGAAATGATGTTCAAATGAGTACAGGGTACATAGAGCTTAGAGTTACCAGACATTCATCTTTCAGGATAAGGGAAAACCTCCAACGTTAAGTCATATCGGACGATGAATGAAATGATGTTCAAATGAGTACAGGGTACATAGAGCTTAGAGTTACCAGACATTCATCTTTCAGGATAAGAGAAAACCTCCAACGATAAGTCATATCGGACGATGAATGAAATGATGTTCAAATGAGTACAGGGTACATAGAGCTTAGAGTTACCAGACATTCATCTTTCAGGATAAGAGAAAACCTCCAACGTTAAGTCATATCGGACGATGAATGAAATGATGTTCAAATGAGTACAGGGTACATAGAGCTTAGAGTTACCAGACATTCATTTGTCAGGATAAGGGAAAACCTCCAACGTTAAGTCATATCGGACGATGAATGAAATGATGTTCAAATGAGTACAGGGTACACAGAGCTTAGAGTTACCAGACATTCATCTTTCAGGATAAGGGAAAACCTCCAACGTTAAGTTATATCGGACGATGAATGAAATGATGTTCAAATGAGTACAGGGTACACAGAGCTTAGAGTTACCAGACATTCATCTTTCAGGATAAGGGAAAACCGCCAACGTTAAGTTATATCGGACGATGAATGAAATGATGTTCAAATGAGTACAGAGTACATAGAGCTTAGAGTTACCAGACATTCATCTTTCAGGATAAGGGAAAACCTCCAACGTTAAGTCATATCGGACGATGAATGAAATGATGTTCAAATGAGTACAGGGTACACAGAGCTTAGAGTTACCAGACATTCATCTTTCAGGATAAGGGAAAACCGCCAACGTTAAGTCATATCGGACGATAATTGAAATGATGTTCAATTGAGTACAGGGTACATAGAGCTTAGCGTTACCAGACATTCATTTTTCAGGATAAGAGAAAACATCCAACGTTAAGTCATATCGGACGATGAATGAAATGATGTTCAAATGAGTACAGGGTACATAGAGCTTAGCGTTACCAGACATTCATTTTTCAGGATAAGAGAAAATATCCAACGTTAAGTCATATCGGACGATGAATGAAATGATGTTCAAATGCGTACAGGGTACATAGAGCTTAGCGTTACCAGACAGTCATTTTTCAGGATAAGGGAAAACCGCCAACGTTAAGTCATATCGGACGATGAATGAAATGATGTTCAAATGAGTACAGGGTACACAGAGCTTAGCGTTACCAGACATTCATCTTTCAGGATAAGGGAAAACCGCCAACGTTAAGTCATATCGGACGATGAATGAAATGATGTTCAAATGAGTACAGGGTACATAGAGCTTAGCGTTACCAGACAGTCATTTTTCAGGATAAGGGAAAACCGCCAACGTTAAGTCATATCGGACGATGAATGAACTGATGTTCAAATGAGTACAGGGTACACAGAGCTTAGCGTTACCAGACATTCATCTTTCAGGATAAGGGAAAACCGCCAACGTTAAGTCATATCGGACGATGAATGAAATGATGTTCAAATGAGTACAGGGTACATAGAGCTTAGCGTTACCAGACATTCATCTTTCAGGATAAGAGAAAACCTCCAACTTTAAGTCATATCGGACGATGAATGAAATGATGTTCAAATGAGTACAGGGTACATAGAGCTTAGCGTTACCAGACAGTCATTTTTCAGGATAGGAGAAAACCTCCAACGTTAAGTCATATCGGACGATGAATGAAATGATGTTCAAAGGAGTACAGAGTACATAGAGCTTAGAGTTACCAGACATTCATCTTTCAGGATAGGAGAAAACCTCCAACGTTAAGTCATATCGGACGATGAATGAAATGATGTTCAAATGAGTACAGAGTACATAGAGCTTAGAGTTACCAGACATTCATCTTTCAGGATAAGGGAAAACCTCCAACGTTAAGTTATATCGGACGATGAATGAAATGATGTTCAAATGAGTACAGGGTACATAGAGCTTAGAGTTACCAGACATTCATCTTTCAGGATAAGAGAAAACCTCCAACGTTAAGTCATATCGGACGATGAATGAAATGATGTTCAAATGAGTACAGGGTACATAGAGCTTAGCGTTACCAGACATTCATCTTTCAGGATAAGGGAAAACCTCCAACGATAAGTCATATCGGACGATGAATGAAATGATGTTCAAATGAGTACAGGGTACATAGAGCTTAGAGTTACCAGACATTCATCTTTCAGGATAAGGGAAAACCTCCAACGTTAAGTCATATCGGACGATGAATGAAATGATGTTCAAATGAGTACAGGGTACATAGAGCTTAGAGTTACCAGACATTCATCTTTCAGGATAAGAGAAAACCTCCAACGATAAGTCATATCGGACGATGAATGAAATGATGTTCAAATGAGTACAGGGTACATAGAGCTTAGAGTTACCAGACATTCATCTTTCAGGATAAGAGAAAACCTCCAACGTTAAGTCATATCGGACGATGAATGAAATGATGTTCAAATGAGTACAGGGTACATAGAGCTTAGAGTTACCAGACATTCATTTGTCAGGATAAGGGAAAACCTCCAACGTTAAGTCATATCGGACGATGAATGAAATGATGTTCAAATGAGTACAGAGTACATAGAGCTTAGAGTTACCAGACATTCATCTTTCAGGATAAGGGAAAACCTCCAACGTTAAGTCATATCGGACGATGAATGAAATGATGTTCAAATGAGTACAGGGTACACAGAGCTTAGAGTTACCAGACATTCATCTTTCAGGATAAGGGAAAACCTCCAACGTTAAGTTATATCGGACGATGAATGAAATGATGTTCAAATGAGTACAGGGTACACAGAGCTTAGAGTTACCAGACATTCATCTTTCAGGATAAGAGAAAACCTCCAACGTTAAGTCATATCGGACGATGAATGAAATGATGTTCAAATGAGTACAGGGTACACAGAGCTTAGAGTTACCAGACATTCATCTTTCAGGATAAGGGAAAACCGCCAACGTTAAGTTATATCGGACGATGAATGAAATGATGTTCAAATGAGTACAGAGTACATAGAGCTTAGAGTTACCAGACATTCATCTTTCAGGATAAGGGAAAACCTCCAACGTTAAGTCATATCGGACGATGAATGAAATGATGTTCAAATGAGTACAGGGTACACAGAGCTTAGAGTTACCAGACATTCATCTTTCAGGATAAGGGAAAACCGCCAACGTTAAGTCATATCGGACGATAATTGAAATGATGTTCAATTGAGTACAGGGTACATAGAGCTTAGCGTTACCAGACATTCATTTTTCAGGATAAGAGAAAACATCCAACGTTAAGTCATATCGGACGATGAATGAAATGATGTTCAAATGAGTACAGGGTACATAGAGCTTAGCGTTACCAGACATTCATTTTTCAGGATAAGAGAAAACATCCAACGTTAAGTCATATCGGACGATGAATGAAATGGTGTTCAAATGCGTACAGGGTACATAGAGCTTAGCGTTACCAGACAGTCATTTTTCAGGATAAGGGAAAACCGCCAACGTTAAGTCATATCGGACGATGAATGAAATGATGTTCAAATGAGTACAGGGTACACAGAGCTTGGCGTTACCAGACATTCATCTTTCAGGATAAGGGAAAACCGCCAACGTTAAGTCATATCGGACGATGAATGAAATGATGTTCAAATGAGTACAGGGTACATAGAGCTTAGCGTTACCAGACAGTCATTTTTCAGGATAAGGGAAAACCGCCAACGTTAAGTCATATCGGACGATGAATGAAATGATGTTCAAATGAGTACAGGGTACACAGAGCTTAGCGTTACCAGACATTCATCTTTCAGGATAAGGGAAAACCGCCAACGTTAAGTCATATCGGACGATGAATGAAATGATGTTCAAATGAGTACAGGGTACATAGAGCTTAGCGTTACCAGACATTCATCTTTCAGGATAAGAGAAAACCGCCAACGTTAAGTCATATCGGACGATGAATGAAATGATGTTCAAAGGAGTACAGGGTACATAGAGCTTAGCGTTACCAGACATTCATTTTTCAGGATAAGAGAAAACCTCCAACGTTAAGTCATATCGGACGATGAATGAAATGATGTTCAAATGAGTACAGGGTACATAGAGCTTAGCGTTACCAGACAGTCATTTTTCAGGATAGGAGAAAACCTCCAACGTTAAGTCATATCGGACGATGAATGAAATGATGTTCAAAGGAGTACAGAGTACATAGAGCTTAGAGTTACCAGACATTCATCTTTCAGGATAGGAGAAAACCTCCAACGTTAAGTCATATCGGACGATGAATGAAATAATGTTCAAATGAGTACAGAGTACATAGAGCTTAGAGTTACCAGACATTCATCTTTCAGGATAAGGGAAAACCTCCAACGTTAAGTTATATCGGACGATGAATGAAATGATGTTCAAATGAGTACAGGGTACATAGAGCTTAGAGTTACCAGACATTCATCTTTCAGGATAAGAGAAAACCTCCAACGTTAAGTCATATCGGACGATGAATGAAATGATGTTCAAATGAGTACAGGGTACATAGAGCTTAGCGTTACCAGACATTCATCTTTCAGGATAAGGGAAAACCTCCAACGATAAGTCATATCGGACGATGAATGAAATGATGTTCAAATGAGTACAGGGTACATAGAGCTTAGAGTTACCAGACATTCATCTTTCAGGATAAGGGAAAACCTCCAACGTTAAGTCATATCGGACGATGAATGAAATGATGTTCAAATGAGTACAGGGTACATAGAGCTTAGAGTTACCAGACATTCATCTTTCAGGATAAGAGAAAACCTCCAACGATAAGTCATATCGGACGATGAATGAAATGATGTTCAAATGAGTACAGGGTACATAGAGCTTAGAGTTACCAGACATTCATCTTTCAGGATAAGAGAAAACCTCCAACGTTAAGTCATATCGGACGATGAATGAAATGATGTTCAAATGAGTACAGGGTACATAGAGCTTAGAGTTACCAGACATTCATTTGTCAGGATAAGGGAAAACCTCCAACGTTAAGTCATATCGGACGATGAATGAAATGATGTTCAAATGAGTACAGAGTACATAGAGCTTAGAGTTACCAGACATTCATCTTTCAGGATAAGGGAAAACCTCCAACGTTAAGTCATATCGGACGATGAATGAAATGATGTTCAAATGAGTACAGGGTACACAGAGCTTAGAGTTACCAGACATTCATCTTTCAGGATAAGGGAAAACCTCCAACGATAAGTCATATCGGACGATGAATGAAATGATGTTCAAATGAGTACAGGGTACATAGAGCTTAGAGTTACCAGACATTCATCTTTCAGGATAAGGGAAAACCTCCAACGTTAAGTCATATCGGACGATGAATGAAATGATGTTCAAATGAGTACAGGGTACATAGAGCTTAGAGTTACCAGACATTCATCTTTCAGGATAAGAGAAAACCTCCAACGATAAGTCATATCGGACGATGAATGAAATGATGTTCAAATGAGTACAGGGTACATAGAGCTTAGAGTTACCAGACATTCATCTTTCAGGATAAGAGAAAACCTCCAACGTTAAGTCATATCGGACGATGAATGAAATGATGTTCAAATGAGTACAGGGTACATAGAGCTTAGAGTTACCAGACATTCATTTGTCAGGATAAGGGAAAACCTCCAACGTTAAGTCATATCGGACGATGAATGAAATGATGTTCAAATGAGTACAGGGTACACAGAGCTTAGAGTTACCAGACATTCATCTTTCAGGATAAGGGAAAACCTCCAACGTTAAGTTATATCGGACGATGAATGAAATGATGTTCAAATGAGTACAGGGTACACAGAGCTTAGAGTTACCAGACATTCATCTTTCAGGATAAGGGAAAACCGCCAACGTTAAGTTATATCGGACGATGAATGAAATGATGTTCAAATGAGTACAGAGTACATAGAGCTTAGAGTTACCAGACATTCATCTTTCAGGATAAGGGAAAACCTCCAACGTTAAGTCATATCGGACGATGAATGAAATGATGTTCAAATGAGTACAGGGTACACAGAGCTTAGAGTTACCAGACATTCATCTTTCAGGATAAGGGAAAACCGCCAACGTTAAGTCATATCGGACGATAATTGAAATGATGTTCAATTGAGTACAGGGTACATAGAGCTTAGCGTTACCAGACATTCATTTTTCAGGATAAGAGAAAACATCCAACGTTAAGTCATATCGGACGATGAATGAAATGATGTTCAAATGAGTACAGGGTACATAGAGCTTAGCGTTACCAGACATTCATTTTTCAGGATAAGAGAAAATATCCAACGTTAAGTCATATCGGACGATGAATGAAATGATGTTCAAATGCGTACAGGGTACATAGAGCTTAGCGTTACCAGACAGTCATTTTTCAGGATAAGGGAAAACCGCCAACGTTAAGTCATATCGGACGATGAACGAAATGATGTTCAAATGAGTACAGGGTACACAGAGCTTAGCGTTACCAGACATTCATCTTTCAGGATAAGGGAAAACCGCCAACGTTAAGTCATATCGGACGATGAATGAAATGATGTTCAAATGAGTACAGGGTACATAGAGCTTAGCGTTACCAGACAGTCATTTTTCAGGATAAGGGAAAACCGCCAACGTTAAGTCATATCGGACGATGAATGAACTGATGTTCAAATGAGTACAGGGTACACAGAGCTTAGCGTTACCAGACATTCATCTTTCAGGATAAGGGAAAACCGCCAACGTTAAGTCATATCGGACGATGAATGAAATGATGTTCAAATGAGTACAGGGTACATAGAGCTTAGCGTTACCAGACATTCATCTTTCAGGATAAGAGAAAACCTCCAACGTTAAGTCATATCGGACGATGAATGAAATGATGTTCAAATGAGTACAGGGTACATAGAGCTTAGCGTTACCAGACAGTCATTTTTCAGGATAGGAGAAAACCTCCAACGTTAAGTCATATCGGACGATGAATGAAATGATGTTCAAAGGAGTACAGAGTACATAGAGCTTAGAGTTACCAGACATTCATCTTTCAGGATAGGAGAAAACCTCCAACGTTAAGTCATATCGGACGATGAATGAAATGATGTTCAAATGAGTACAGAGTACATAGAGCTTAGAGTTACCAGACATTCATCTTTCAGGATAAGGGAAAACCTCCAACGTTAAGTTATATCGGACGATGAATGAAATGATGTTCAAATGAGTACAGGGTACATAGAGCTTAGAGTTACCAGACATTCATCTTTCAGGATAAGAGAAAACCTCCAACGTTAAGTCATATCGGACGATGAATGAAATGATGTTCAAATGAGTACAGGGTACATAGAGCTTAGCGTTACCAGACATTCATCTTTCAGGATAAGGGAAAACCTCCAACGATAAGTCATATCGGACGATGAATGAAATGATGTTCAAATGAGTACAGGGTACATAGAGCTTAGAGTTACCAGACATTCATCTTTCAGGATAAGGGAAAACCTCCAACGTTAAGTCATATCGGACGATGAATGAAATGATGTTCAAATGAGTACAGGGTACATAGAGCTTAGAGTTACCAGACATTCATCTTTCAGGATAAGAGAAAACCTCCAACGATAAGTCATATCGGACGATGAATGAAATGATGTTCAAATGAGTACAGGGTACATAGAGCTTAGAGTTACCAGACATTCATCTTTCAGGATAAGAGAAAACCTCCAACGTTAAGTCATATCGGACGATGAATGAAATGATGTTCAAATGAGTACAGGGTACATAGAGCTTAGAGTTACCAGACATTCAGTTGTCAGGATAAGGGAAAACCTCCAACGTTAAGTCATATCGGACGATGAATGAAATGATGTTCAAATGAGTACAGAGTACATAGAGCTTAGAGTTACCAGACATTCATCTTTCAGGATAAGGGAAAACCTCCAACGTTAAGTCATATCGGACGATGAATGAAATGATGTTCAAATGAGTACAGGGTACACAGAGCTTAGAGTTACCAGACATTCATCTTTCAGGATAAGGGAAAACCTCCAACGTTAAGTTATATCGGACGATGAATGAAATGATGTTCAAATGAGTACAGGGTACACAGAGCGTAGAGTTACCAGACATTCATCTTTCAGGATAAGAGAAAACCTCCAACGTTAAGTCATATCGGACGATGAATGAAATGATGTTCAAATGAGTACAGGGTACACAGAGCTTAGAGTTACCAGACATTCATCTTTCAGGATAAGGGAAAACCGCCAACGTTAAGTTATATCGGACGATGAATGAAATGATGTTCAAATGAGTACAGAGTACATAGAGCTTAGAGTTACCAGACATTCATCTTTCAGGATAAGGGAAAACCTCCAACGTTAAGTCATATCGGACGATGAATGAAATGATGTTCAAATGAGTACAGGGTACACAGAGCTTAGAGTTACCAGACATTCATCTTTCAGGATAAGGGAAAACCGCCAACGTTAAGTCATATCGGACGATAAATGAAATGATGTTCAATTGAGTACAGGGTACATAGAGCTTACCGTTACCAGACATTCATTTTTCAGGATAAGATAAAACATCCAACGTTAAGTCATATCGGACGATGAATGAAATGATGTTCAAAGGAGTACAGGGTACATAGAGCTTAGCGTTACCAGACATTCATTTTTCAGGATAAGAGAAAACATCCAACGTTAAGTCATATCGGACGATGAATGAAATGATGTTCAAATGCGTACAGGGTACATAGAGCTTAGCGTTACCAGACAGTCATTTTTCAGGATAAGAGAAAACCTCCAACGTTAAGTCATATCGGACGATGAATGAAATGATGTTCAAATGAGTACAGGGTACATAGAGCTTAGCGTTACCAGACAGTCATTTTTCAGGATAGGAGAAAACCTCCAACGTTAAGTCATATCGGACGATGAATGAAATGATGTTCAAAGGAGTATAGAGTACATAGAGCTTAGAGCTACCAGACATTCATCTTTCAGGATAGGAGAAAACCTCCAACGTTAAGTCATATCGGACGATGAATGAAATAATGTTCAAATGAGTACAGAGTACATAGAGCTTAGAGTTACCAGACATTCATCTTTCAGGATAAGGGAAAACCTCCAACGTTAAGTTATATCGGACGATGAATGAAATGATGTTCAAATGCGTACAGGGTACATAGAGCTTAGCGTTACCAGACAGTCATTTTTCAGGATAAGAGAAAACCTCCAACGTTAAGTCATATCGGACGATGAATGAAATGATGTTCAAATGAGTACAGGGTACATAGAGCTTAGCGTTACCAGACAGTCATTTTTCAGGATAGGAGAAAACCTCCAACGTTAAGTCATATCGGACGATGAATGAAATGATGTTCAAAGGAGTACAGAGTACATAGAGCTTAGAGCTACCAGACATTCATCTTTCAGGATAGGAGAAAACCTCCAACGTTAAGTCATATCGGACGATGAATGAAATAATGTTCAAATGAGTACAGAGTACATAGAGCTTAGAGTTACCAGACATTCATCTTTCAGGATAAGGGAAAACCTCCAACGTTAAGTTATATCGGACGATGAATGAAATGATGTTCAAATGAGTACAGGGTACATAGAGCTTAGCGTTACGAGACATTCATTTTTCAGGATAAGAGAAAACCTCCAACGTTAAGTCATATCGGACGATGAATGAAATGATGTTCAATTGAGTACAGGGTACATAGAGCTTAGCGTTACCAGACATTCATTTTTCAGGATAAGAGAAAACCTCCAACGTTAAGTCATATCGGACGATGAATGAAGTGATGCTCAAATGAGTACAGAGTACATAGAGCTTAGAGTTACCAGACATTCATCTTTCAGGATAAGAGAAAACCTCCAACGTTAAGTCATATCGGACGATGAATGAAGTGATGCTCAAATGAGTACAGAGTACATAGAGCTTAGAGTTACCAGACATTCATTTTTCAGGATAAGAGAAAACCTCCAACGTTAAGTCATATCGGACGATGAATGAAATAATGTTCAAATGAGTACAGAGTACATAGAGCTTAGAGTTACCAGACATTCATCTTTCAGGATAAGAGAAAACCTCCAACGTTAAGTCATATCGGACGATGAATGAAATGATGTTCAAAGGAGTACAGGGTACATAGAGCTTAGCGTTACCAGACATTCATTTTTCAGGATAAGAGAAAACATCCAACGTTAAGTCATATCGGACGATGAATGAAATGATGTTCAAATGAGTACAGGGTACATAGAGCTTAGCGTTACCAGACAGTCATTTTTCAGGATAAGAGAAAACCTCCAACGTTAAGTCATATCGGACGACGAATGAAATGATGTTCAAATGAGTACAGGGTACATAGAGCTTAGCGTTACCAGACAGTCATTTTTCAGGATAGGAGAAAACCTCCAACGTTAAGTCATATCGGACGATGAATGAAATGATGTTCAAAGGAGTACAGGGTACATAGAGCTTAGCGTTACCAGACATTCATTTTTCAGGATAAGGGAAAACCTCCAACGTTAAGTCATATCGGACGATGAATGAAATGATGTTCAAAGGAGTACAGGGTACATAGAGCTTAGCGTTACCAGACAGTCATCTTTCAGGATAAGAGAAAACCTCCAACGTTAAGTCATATCGGAAGATGAATGAAATGATGTTCAAATGAGTACAGGGTACATAGAGCTTAGCGTTACCAGACATTCATCTTTCAGGATAAGAGAAAACCTCCAACGTTAAGTCATATCGGACGTTGAATGAAATGATGTTCAAAGGAGTACAGGGTACATAAAGCTTAGCGTTAGCAGACATTCATTTTTCAGGATAAGAGAAAACCTCCAACGTTAAGGCATATCGGACGATGAATGAAATGATGTTCAAATAAGTACAGGGTACATAGAGCTTAGAGTTGCTAGACATTCATCTTTCAGGATAAGAGAAAACTTCCAACGTTAAGTCATATCGGACAATGAATGAAATGATGTTCAAATGAGTACAGGGTACATAGAGCTTAGAGTTACCAGACATTCATCTTTCAGGATAAGAGAAAACCTCCAACGATAAGTCATATCGGACGATGAATGAAATGATGTTCAAATGAGTACAGGGTACATAGAGCTTAGAGTTACCAGACATTCATCTTTCAGGATAAGAGAAAACCTCCAACGATAAGTCATATCGGACGATGAATGAAATGATGTTCAAATGAGTAAAGGGTACATAGAGCTTAGAGTTACCAGACATTCATCTTTCAGGATAAGAGAAAACCTCCAACGTTAAGTCATATCGGACGATGAATGAAATGATGTTCAAATGAGTACAGGGTACATAGAGCTTAGAGTTACCAGACATTCATTTGTCAGGATAAGGGAAAACCTCCAACGTTAAGTCATATCGGACGATGAATGAAATATTGTTCAAATGAGTACAGAGTACATAGAGCTTAGAGTTACCAGACATTCATCTTTCAGGATAAGGGAAAACCTCCAACGTTAAGTTATATCGGACGATGAATGAAATGATGTTCAAAGGAGTACAGGGTACACAGAGCTTAGAGTTACCAGACATTCATCTTTCAGGATAAGGGAAAACCTCCAACGTTAAGTCATATCGGACGATGAATGAAATGATGTTCAAATGAGTACAGGGTACACAGAGCTTAGAGTTACCAGACATTCATCTTTCAGGATAAGGGAAAACCGCCAACGTTAAGTCATATCGGACGATAAATGAAATGATGTTCAATTGAGTACAGGGTACATAGAGCTTAGCGTTACCAGACATTCATTTTTCAGGATAAGAGAAAACCTCCAACGTTAAGTCATATCGGACGATGAATGAAATGATGTTCAAATAAGTACAGGGTACATAGAGCTTAGAGTTACTAGACATTCATCTTTCAGGATGAGAGAAAACCTCCAACGTTAAGTCATATCGGACGATGAATGAAATGATGTTCAAAGGAGTATAGAGTACATAGAGCTTAGAGCTACCAGACATTCATCTTTCAGGATAGGAGAAAACCTCCAACGTTAAGTCATATCGGACGATGAATGAAATAATGTTCAAATGAGTACAGAGTACATAGAGCTTAGAGTTACCAGACATTCATCTTTCAGGATAAGGGAAAACCTCCAACGTTAAGTTATATCGGACGATGAATGAAATGATGTTCAAATGCGTACAGGGTACATAGAGCTTAGCGTTACCAGACAGTCATTTTTCAGGATAAGAGAAAACCTCCAACGTTAAGTCATATCGGACGATGAATGAAATGATGTTCAAATGAGTACAGGGTACATAGAGCTTAGCGTTACCAGACAGTCATTTTTCAGGATAGGAGAAAACCTCCAACGTTAAGTCATATCGGACGATGAATGAAATGATGTTCAAAGGAGTACAGAGTACATAGAGCTTAGAGCTACCAGACATTCATCTTTCAGGATAGGAGAAAACCTCCAACGTTAAGTCATATCGGACGATGAATGAAATAATGTTCAAATGAGTACAGAGTACATAGAGCTTAGAGTTACCAGACATTCATCTTTCAGGATAAGGGAAAACCTCCAACGTTAAGTTATATCGGACGATGAATGAAATGATGTTCAAATGAGTACAGGGTACATAGAGCTTAGCGTTACGAGACATTCATTTTTCAGGATAAGAGAAAACCTCCAACGTTAAGTCATATCGGACGATGAATGAAATGATGTTCAATTGAGTACAGGGTACATAGAGCTTAGCGTTACCAGACATTCATTTTTCAGGATAAGAGAAAACCTCCAACGTTAAGTCATATCGGACGATGAATGAAGTGATGCTCAAATGAGTACAGAGTACATAGAGCTTAGAGTTACCAGACATTCATCTTTCAGGATAAGAGAAAACCTCCAACGTTAAGTCATATCGGACGATGAATGAAGTGATGCTCAAATGAGTACAGAGTACATAGAGCTTAGAGTTACCAGACATTCATTTTTCAGGATAAGAGAAAACCTCCAACGTTAAGTCATATCGGACGATGAATGAAATAATGTTCAAATGAGTACAGAGTACATAGAGCTTAGAGTTACCAGACATTCATCTTTCAGGATAAGAGAAAACCTCCAACGTTAAGTCATATCGGACGATGAATGAAATGATGTTCAAAGGAGTACAGGGTACATAGAGCTTAGCGTTACCAGACATTCATTTTTCAGGATAAGAGAAAACATCCAACGTTAAGTCATATCGGACGATGAATGAAATGATGTTCAAATGAGTACAGGGTACATAGAGCTTAGCGTTACCAGACAGTCATTTTTCAGGATAAGAGAAAACCTCCAACGTTAAGTCATATCGGACGATGAATGAAATGATGTTCAAATGAGTACAGGGTACATAGAGCTTAGCGTTACCAGACAGTCATTTTTCAGGATAGGAGAAAACCTCCAACGTTAAGTCATATCGGACGATGAATGAAATGATGTTCAAAGGAGTACAGGGTACATAGAGCTTAGCGTTACCAGACATTCATTTTTCAGGATAAGGGAAAACCTCCAACGTTAAGTCATATCGGACGATGAATGAAATGATGTTCAAAGGAGTACAGGGTACATAGAGCTTAGCGTTACCAGACAGTCATCTTTCAGGATAAGAGAAAACCTCCAACGTTAAGTCATATCGGAAGATGAATGAAATGATGTTCAAATGAGTACAGGGTACATAGAGCTTAGCGTTACCAGACATTCATCTTTCAGGATAAGAGAAAACCTCCAACGTTAAGTCATATCGGACGTTGAATGAAATGATGTTCAAAGGAGTACAGGGTACATAAAGCTTAGCGTTAGCAGACATTCATTTTTCAGGATAAGAGAAAACCTCCAACGTTAAGGCATATCGGACGATGAATGAAATGATGTTCAAATAAGTACAGGGTACATAGAGCTTAGAGTTGCTAGACATTCATCTTTCAGGATAAGAGAAAACTTCCAACGTTAAGTCATATCGGACAATGAATGAAATGATGTTCAAATGAGTACAGGGTACATAGAGCTTAGAGTTACCAGACATTCATCTTTCAGGATAAGAGAAAACCTCCAACGATAAGTCATATCGGACGATGAATGAAATGATGTTCAAATGAGTACAGGGTACATAGAGCTTAGAGTTACCAGACATTCATCTTTCAGGATAAGAGAAAACCTCCAACGATAAGTCATATCGGACGATGAATGAAATGATGTTCAAATGAGTAAAGGGTACATAGAGCTTAGAGTTACCAGACATTCATCTTTCAGGATAAGAGAAAACCTCCAACGTTAAGTCATATCGGACGATGAATGAAATGATGTTCAAATGAGTACAGGGTACATAGAGCTTAGAGTTACCAGACATTCATTTGTCAGGATAAGGGAAAACCTCCAACGTTAAGTCATATCGGACGATGAATGAAATATTGTTCAAATGAGTACAGAGTACATAGAGCTTAGAGTTACCAGACATTCATCTTTCAGGATAAGGGAAAACCTCCAACGTTAAGTTATATCGGACGATGAATGAAATGATGTTCAAAGGAGTACAGGGTACACAGAGCTTAGAGTTACCAGACATTCATCTTTCAGGATAAGGGAAAACCTCCAACGTTAAGTCATATCGGACGATGAATGAAATGATGTTCAAATGAGTACAGGGTACACAGAGCTTAGAGTTACCAGACATTCATCTTTCAGGATAAGGGAAAACCGCCAACGTTAAGTCATATCGGACGATAAATGAAATGATGTTCAATTGAGTACAGGGTACATAGAGCTTAGCGTTACCAGACATTCATTTTTCAGGATAAGAGAAAACCTCCAACGTTAAGTCATATCGGACGATGAATGAAATGATGTTCAAATAAGTACAGGGTACATAGAGCTTAGAGTTACTAGACATTCATCTTTCAGGATGAGAGAAAACCTCCAACGTTAAGTCATATCGGACAATGAATGAAATGATGTTCAAATGAGTACAGGGTACATAGAGCTTAGAGTTACCAGACATTCATCTTTCAGGATAAGAGAAAACCTCCAACGATAAGTCATATCGGACGATGAATGAAATGATGTTCAAATGAGTACAGGGTACATAGAGCTTAGAGTTACCAGACATTCATCTTTCAGGATAAGAGAAAACCTCCAACGATAAGTCATATCGGACGATGAATGAAATGATGTTCAAATGAGTAAAGGGTACATAGAGCTTAGAGTTACCAGACATTCATCTTTCAGGATAAGAGAAAACCTCCAACGTTAAGTCATATCGGACGATGAATGAAATGATGTTCAAATGAGTACAGGGTACATAGAGCTTAGAGTTACCAGACATTCATTTGTCAGGATAAGGGAAAACCTCCAACGTTAAGTCATATCGGACGATGAATGAAATATTGTTCAAATGAGTACAGAGTACATAGAGCTTAGAGTTACCAGACATTCATCTTTCAGGATAAGGGAAAACCTCCAACGTTAAGTCATATCGGACAATGAATGAAATGATGTTCAAATGAGTACAGGGTACATAGAGCTTAGAGTTACCAGACATTCATTTGTCAGGATAAGGGAAAACCTCCAACGTTAAGTCATATCGGACGATGAATGAAATGATGTTCAAATGAGTACAGGGTACACAGAGCTTAGAGTTACCAGACATTCATCTTTCAGGATAAGGGAAAACCTCCAACGTTAAGTTATATCGGACGATGAATGAAATGATGTTCAAATGAGTACAGGGTACACAGAGCTTAGAGTTACCAGACATTCATCTTTCAGGATAAGGGAAAACCGCCAACGTTAAGTTATATCGGACGATGAATGAAATGATGTTCAAATGAGTACAGAGTACATAGAGCTTAGAGTTACCAGACATTCATCTTTCAGGATAAGGGAAAACCTCCAACGTTAAGTCATATCGGACGATGAATGAAATGATGTTCAAATGAGTACAGGGTACACAGAGCTTAGAGTTACCAGACATTCATCTTTCAGGATAAGGGAAAACCGCCAACGTTAAGTCATATCGGACGATAATTGAAATGATGTTCAATTGAGTACAGGGTACATAGAGCTTAGCGTTACCAGACATTCATTTTTCAGGATAAGAGAAAACATCCAACGTTAAGTCATATCGGACGATGAATGAAATGATGTTCAAATGAGTACAGGGTACATAGAGCTTAGCGTTACCAGACATTCATTTTTCAGGATAAGAGAAAATATCCAACGTTAAGTCATATCGGACGATGAATGAAATGATGTTCAAATGCGTACAGGGTACATAGAGCTTAGCGTTACCAGACAGTCATTTTTCAGGATAAGGGAAAACCGCCAACGTTAAGTCATATCGGACGATGAATGAAATGATGTTCAAATGAGTACAGGGTACACAGAGCTTAGCGTTACCAGACATTCATCTTTCAGGATAAGGGAAAACCGCCAACGTTAAGTCATATCGGACGATGAATGAAATGATGTTCAAATGAGTACAGGGTACATAGAGCTTAGCGTTACCAGACAGTCATTTTTCAGGATAAGGGAAAACCGCCAACGTTAAGTCATATCGGACGATGAATGAACTGATGTTCAAATGAGTACAGGGTACACAGAGCTTAGCGTTACCAGACATTCATCTTTCAGGATAAGGGAAAACCGCCAACGTTAAGTCATATCGGACGATGAATGAAATGATGTTCAAATGAGTACAGGGTACATAGAGCTTAGCGTTACCAGACATTCATCTTTCAGGATAAGAGAAAACCTCCAACGTTAAGTCATATCGGACGATGAATGAAATGATTTTCAAATGAGTACAGGGTACATAGAGCTTAGCGTTACCAGACAGTCATTTTTCAGGATAGGAGAAAACCTCCAACGTTAAGTCATATCGGACGATGAATGAAATGATGTTCAAAGGAGTACAGAGTACATAGAGCTTAGAGTTACCAGACATTCATCTTTCAGGATAGGAGAAAACCTCCAACGTTAAGTCATATCGGACGATGAATGAAATGATGTTCAAATGAGTACAGAGTACATAGAGCTTAGAGTTACCAGACATTCATCTTTCAGGATAAGGGAAAACCTCCGACGTTAAGTTATATCGGACGATGAATGAAATGATGTTCAAATGAGTACAGGGTACATAGAGCTTAGAGTTACCAGACATTCATCTTTCAGGATAAGAGAAAACCTCCAACGTTAAGTCATATCGGACGATGAATGAAATGATGTTCAAATGAGTACAGGGTACATAGAGCTTAGCGTTACCAGACATTCATCTTTCAGGATAAGGGAAAACCTCCAACGATAAGTCATATCGGACGATGAATGAAATGATGTTCAAATGAGTACAGGGTACATAGAGCTTAGAGTTACCAGACATTCATCTTTCAGGATAAGGGAAAACCTCCAACGTTAAGTCATATCGGACGATGAATGAAATGATGTTCAAATGAGTACAGGGTACATAGAGCTTAGAGTTACCAGACATTCATCTTTCAGGATAAGAGAAAACCTCCAACGATAAGTCATATCGGACGATGAATGAAATGATGTTCAAATGAGTACAGGGTACATAGAGCTTAGAGTTACCAGACATTCATCTTTCAGGATAAGAGAAAACCTCCAACGTTAAGTCATATCGGACGATGAATGAAATGATGTTCAAATGAGTACAGGGTACATAGAGCTTAGAGTTACCAGACATTCATTTGTCAGGATAAGGGAAAACCTCCAACGTTAAGTCATATCGGACGATGAATGAAATGATGTTCAAATGAGTACAGAGTACATAGAGCTTAGAGTTACCAGACATTCATCTTTCAGGATAAGGGAAAACCTCCAACGTTAAGTCATATCGGACGATGAATGAAATGATGTTCAAATGAGTACAGGGTACACAGAGCTTAGAGTTACCAGACATTCATCTTTCAGGATAAGGGAAAACCTCCAACGTTAAGTTATATCGGACGATGAATGAAATGATGTTCAAATGAGTACAGGGTACACAGAGCTTAGAGTTACCAGACATTCATCTTTCAGGATAAGAGAAAACCTCCAACGTTAAGTCATATCGGACGATGAATGAAATGATGTTCAAATGAGTACAGGGTACACAGAGCTTAGAGTTACCAGACATTCATCTTTCAGGATAAGGGAAAACCGCCAACGTTAAGTTATATCGGACGATGAATGAAATGATGTTCAAATGAGTACAGAGTACATAGAGCTTAGAGTTACCAGACATTCATCTTTCAGGATAAGGGAAAACCTCCAACGTTAAGTCATATCGGACGATGAATGAAATGATGTTCAAATGAGTACAGGGTACACAGAGCTTAGAGTTACCAGACATTCATCTTTCAGGATAAGGGAAAACCGCCAACGTTAAGTCATATCGGACGATAATTGAAATGATGTTCAATTGAGTACAGGGTACATAGAGCTTAGCGTTACCAGACATTCATTTTTCAGGATAAGAGAAAACATCCAACGTTAAGTCATATCGGACGATGAATGAAATGATGTTCAAATGAGTACAGGGTACATAGAGCTTAGCGTTACCAGACATTCATTTTTCAGGATAAGAGAAAACATCCAACGTTAAGTCATATCGGACGATGAATGAAATGATGTTCAAATGCGTACAGGGTACATAGAGCTTAGCGTTACCAGACAGTCATTTTTCAGGATAAGGGAAAACCGCCAACGTTAAGTCATATCGGACGATGAATGAAATGATGTTCAAATGAGTACAGGGTACACAGAGCTTGGCGTTACCAGACATTCATCTTTCAGGATAAGGGAAAACCGCCAACGTTAAGTCATATCGGACGATGAATGAAATGATGTTCAAATGAGTACAGGGTACATAGAGCTTAGTGTTACCAGACAGTCATTTTTCAGGATAAGGGAAAACCGCCAACGTTAAGTCATATCGGACGATGAATGAAATGATGTTCAAATGAGTACAGGGTACACAGAGCTTAGCGTTACCAGACATTCATCTTTCAGGATAAGGGAAAACCGCCAACGTTAAGTCATATCGGACGATGAATGAAATGATGTTCAAATGAGTACAGGGTACATAGAGCTTAGCGTTACCAGACATTCATCTTTCAGGATAAGAGAAAACCGCCAACGTTAAGTCATATCGGACGATGAATGAAATGATGTTCAAAGGAGTACAGGGTACATAGAGCTTAGCGTTACCAGACATTCATTTTTCAGGATAAGAGAAAACCTCCAACGTTAAGTCATATCGGACGATGAATGAAATGATGTTCAAATGAGTACAGGGTACATAGAGCTTAGCGTTACCAGACAGTCATTTTTCAGGATAGGAGAAAACCTCCAACGTTAAGTCATATCGGACGATGAATGAAATGATGTTCAAAGGAGTACAGAGTACATAGAGCTTAGAGTTACCAGACATTCATCTTTCAGGATAGGAGAAAACCTCCAACGTTAAGTCATATCGGACGATGAATGAAATAATGTTCAAATGAGTACAGAGTACATAGAGCTTAGAGTTACCAGACATTCATCTTTCAGGATAAGGGAAAACCTCCAACGTTAAGTTATATCGGACGATGAATGAAATGATGTTCAAATGAGTACAGGGTACATAGAGCTTAGAGTTACCAGACATTCATCTTTCAGGATAAGAGAAAACCTCCAACGTTAAGTCATATCGGACGATGAATGAAATGATGTTCAAATGAGTACAGGGTACAAAGAGCTTAGCGTTACCAGACATTCATCTTTCAGGATAAGGGAAAACCTCCAACGATAAGTCATATCGGACGATGAATGAAATGATGTTCAAATGAGTACAGGGTACATAGAGCTTAGAGTTACCAGACATTCATCTTTCAGGATAAGGGAAAACCTCCAACGTTAAGTCATATCGGACGATGAATGAAATGATGTTCAAATGAGTACAGGGTACATAGAGCTTAGAGTTACCAGACATTCATCTTTCAGGATAAGAGAAAACCTCCAACGATAAGTCATATCGGACGATGAATGAAATGATGTTCAAATGAGTACAGGGTACATAGAGCTTAGAGTTACCAGACATTCATCTTTCAGGATAAGAGAAAACCTCCAACGTTAAGTCATATCGGACGATGAATGAAATGATGTTCAAATGAGTACAGGGTACATAGAGCTTAGAGTTACCAGACATTCATTTGTCAGGATAAGGGAAAACCTCCAACGTTAAGTCATATCGGACGATGAATGAAATGATGTTCAAATGAGTACAGAGTACATAGAGCTTAGAGTTACCAGACATTCATCTTTCAGGATAAGGGAAAACCTCCAACGTTAAGTCATATCGGACGATGAATGAAATGATGTTCAAATGAGTACAGGGTACACAGAGCTTAGAGTTACCAGACATTCATCTTTCAGGATAAGGGAAAACCTCCAACGATAAGTCATATCGGACGATGAATGAAATGATGTTCAAATGAGTACAGGGTACATAGAGCTTAGAGTTACCAGACATTCATCTTTCAGGATAAGGGAAAACCTCCAACGTTAAGTCATATCGGACGATGAATGAAATGATGTTCAAATGAGTACAGGGTACATAGAGCTTAGAGTTACCAGACATTCATCTTTCAGGATAAGAGAAAACCTCCAACGATAAGTCATATCGGACGATGAATGAAATGATGTTCAAATGAGTACAGGGTACATAGAGCTTAGAGTTACCAGACATTCATCTTTCAGGATAAGAGAAAACCTCCAACGTTAAGTCATATCGGACGATGAATGAAATGATGTTCAAATGAGTACAGGGTACATAGAGCTTAGAGTTACCAGACATTCATTTGTCAGGATAAGGGAAAACCTCCAACGTTAAGTCATATCGGACGATGAATGAAATGATGTTCAAATGAGTACAGGGTACACAGAGCTTAGAGTTACCAGACATTCATCTTTCAGGATAAGGGAAAACCTCCAACGTTAAGTTATATCGGACGATGAATGAAATGATGTTCAAATGAGTACAGGGTACACAGAGCTTAGAGTTACCAGACATTCATCTTTCAGGATAAGGGAAAACCGCCAACGTTAAGTTATATCGGACGATGAATGAAATGATGTTCAAATGAGTACAGAGTACATAGAGCTTAGAGTTACCAGACATTCATCTTTCAGGATAAGGGAAAACCTCCAACGTTAAGTCATATCGGACGATGAATGAAATGATGTTCAAATGAGTACAGGGTACACAGAGCTTAGAGTTACCAGACATTCATCTTTCAGGATAAGGGAAAACCGCCAACGTTAAGTCATATCGGACGATAATTGAAATGATGTTCAATTGAGTACAGGGTACATAGAGCTTAGCGTTACCAGACATTCATTTTTCAGGATAAGAGAAAACATCCAACGTTAAGTCATATCGGACGATGAATGAAATGATGTTCAAATGAGTACAGGGTACATAGAGCTTAGCGTTACCAGACATTCATTTTTCAGGATAAGAGAAAATATCCAACGTTAAGTCATATCGGACGATGAATGAAATGATGTTCAAATGCGTACAGGGTACATAGAGCTTAGCGTTACCAGACAGTCATTTTTCAGGATAAGGGAAAACCGCCAACGTTAAGTCATATCGGACGATGAATGAAATGATGTTCAAATGAGTACAGGGTACACAGAGCTTAGCGTTACCAGACATTCATCTTTCAGGATAAGGGAAAACCGCCAACGTTAAGTCATATCGGACGATGAATGAAATGATGTTCAAATGAGTACAGGGTACATAGAGCTTAGCGTTACCAGACAGTCATTTTTCAGGATAAGGGAAAACCGCCAACGTTAAGTCATATCGGACGATGAATGAACTGATGTTCAAATGAGTACAGGGTACACAGAGCTTAGCGTTACCAGACATTCATCTTTCAGGATAAGGGAAAACCGCCAACGTTAAGTCATATCGGACGATGAATGAAATGATGTTCAAATGAGTACAGGGTACATAGAGCTTAGCGTTACCAGACATTCATCTTTCAGGATAAGAGAAAACCTCCAACGTTAAGTCATATCGGACGATGAATGAAATGATGTTCAAATGAGTACAGGGTACATAGAGCTTAGCGTTACCAGACAGTCATTTTTCAGGATAGGAGAAAACCTCCAACGTTAAGTCATATCGGACGATGAATGAAATGATGTTCAAAGGAGTACAGAGTACATAGAGCTTAGAGTTACCAGACATTCATCTTTCAGGATAGGAGAAAACCTCCAACGTTAAGTCATATCGGACGATGAATGAAATGATGTTCAAATGAGTACAGAGTACATAGAGCTTAGAGTTACCAGACATTCATCTTTCAGGATAAGGGAAAACCTCCAACGTTAAGTTATATCGGACGATGAATGAAATGATGTTCAAATGAGTACAGGGTACATAGAGCTTAGAGTTACCAGACATTCATCTTTCAGGATAAGAGAAAACCTCCAACGTTAAGTCATATCGGACGATGAATGAAATGATGTTCAAATGAGTACAGGGTACATAGAGCTTAGCGTTACCAGACATTCATCTTTCAGGATAAGGGAAAACCTCCAACGTTAAGTCATATCGGACGATGAATGAAATGATGTTCAAATGAGTACAGGGTACATAGAGCTTAGAGTTACCAGACATTCATCTTTCAGGATAAGAGAAAACCTCCAACGTTAAGTCATATCGGACGATGAATGAAATGATGTTCAAATGAGTACAGGGTACATAGAGCTTAGCGTTACCAGACATTCATCTTTCAGGATAAGGGAAAACCTCCAACGATAAGTCATATCGGACGATGAATGAAATGATGTTCAAATGAGTACAGGGTACATAGAGCTTAGAGTTACCAGACATTCATCTTTCAGGATAAGGGAAAACCTCCAACGTTAAGTCATATCGGACGATGAATGAAATGATGTTCAAATTAGTACAGGGTACATAGAGCTTAGAGTTACCAGACATTCATCTTTCAGGATAAGAGAAAACCTCCAACGATAAGTCATATCGGACGATGAATGAAATGATGTTCAAATGAGTACAGGGTACATAGAGCTTAGAGTTACCAGACATTCATCTTTCAGGATAAGAGAAAACCTCCAACGTTAAGTCATATCGGACGATGAATGAAATGATGTTCAAATGAGTACAGGGTACATAGAGCTTAGAGTTACCAGACATTCATTTGTCAGGATAAGGGAAAACCTCCAACGTTAAGTCATATCGGACGATGAATGAAATGATGTTCAAATGAGTACAGAGTACATAGAGCTTAGAGTTACCAGACATTCATCTTTCAGGATAAGGGAAAACCTCCAACGTTAAGTCATATCGGACGATGAATGAAATGATGTTCAAATGAGTACAGGGTACACAGAGCTTAGAGTTACCAGACATTCATCTTTCAGGATAAGGGAAAACCTCCAACGATAAGTCATATCGGACGATGAATGAAATGATGTTCAAATGAGTACAGGGTACATAGAGCTTAGAGTTACCAGACATTCATCTTTCAGGATAAGGGAAAACCTCCAACGTTAAGTCATATCGGACGATGAATGAAATGATGTTCAAATGAGTACAGGGTACATAGAGCTTAGAGTTACCAGACATTCATCTTTCAGGATAAGAGAAAACCTCCAACGATAAGTCATATCGGACGATGAATGAAATGATGTTCAAATGAGTACAGGGTACATAGAGCTTAGAGTTACCAGACATTCATCTTTCAGGATAAGAGAAAACCTCCAACGTTAAGTCATATCGGACGATGAATGAAATGATGTTCAAATGAGTACAGGGTACATAGAGCTTAGAGTTACCAGACATTCATTTGTCAGGATAAGGGAAAACCTCCAACGTTAAGTCATATCGGACGATGAATGAAATGATGTTCAAATGAGTACAGGGTACACAGAGCTTAGAGTTACCAGACATTCATCTTTCAGGATAAGGGAAAACCTCCAACGTTAAGTTATATCGGACGATGAATGAAATGATGTTCAAATGAGTACAGGGTACACAGAGCTTAGAGTTACCAGACATTCATCTTTCAGGATAAGGGAAAACCGCCAACGTTAAGTTATATCGGACGATGAATGAAATGATGTTCAAATGAGTACAGAGTACATAGAGCTTAGAGTTACCAGACATTCATCTTTCAGGATAAGGGAAAACCTCCAACGTTAAGTCATATCGGACGATGAATGAAATGATGTTCAAATGAGTACAGGGTACACAGAGCTTAGAGTTACCAGACATTCATCTTTCAGGATAAGGGAAAACCGCCAACGTTAAGTCATATCGGACGATAATTGAAATGATGTTCAATTGAGTACAGGGTACATAGAGCTTAGCGTTACCAGACATTCATTTTTCAGGATAAGAGAAAACATCCAACGTTAAGTCATATCGGACGATGAATGAAATGATGTTCAAATGAGTACAGGGTACATAGAGCTTAGCGTTACCAGACATTCATTTTTCAGGATAAGAGAAAATATCCAACGTTAAGTCATATCGGACGATGAATGAAATGATGTTCAAATGCGTACAGGGTACATAGAGCTTAGCGTTACCAGACAGTCATTTTTCAGGATAAGGGAAAACCGCCAACGTTAAGTCATATCGGACGATGAATGAAATGATGTTCAAATGAGTACAGGGTACACAGAGCTTAGCGTTACCAGACATTCATCTTTCAGGATAAGGGAAAACCGCCAACGTTAAGTCATATCGGACGATGAATGAAATGATGTTCAAATGAGTACAGGGTACATAGAGCTTAGCGTTACCAGACAGTCATTTTTCAGGATAAGGGAAAACCGCCAACGTTAAGTCATATCGGACGATGAATGAACTGATGTTCAAATGAGTACAGGGTACACAGAGCTTAGCGTTACCAGACATTCATCTTTCAGGATAAGGGAAAACCGCCAACGTTAAGTCATATCGGACGATGAATGAAATGATGTTCAAATGAGTACAGGGTACATAGAGCTTAGCGTTACCAGACATTCATCTTTCAGGATAAGAGAAAACCTCCAACGTTAAGTCATATCGGACGATGAATGAAATGATGTTCAAATGAGTACAGGGTACATAGAGCTTAGCGTTACCAGACAGTCATTTTTCAGGATAGGAGAAAACCTCCAACGTTAAGTCATATCGGACGATGAATGAAATGATGTTCAAAGGAGTACAGAGTACATAGAGCTTAGAGTTACCAGACATTCATCTTTCAGGATAGGAGAAAACCTCCAACGTTAAGTCATATCGGACGATGAATGAAATGATGTTCAAATGAGTACAGAGTACATAGAGCTTAGAGTTACCAGACATTCATCTTTCAGGATAAGGGAAAACCTCCAACGTTAAGTTATATCGGACGATGAATGAAATGATGTTCAAATGAGTACAGGGTACATAGAGCTTAGAGTTACCAGACATTCATCTTTCAGGATAAGAGAAAACCTCCAACGTTAAGTCATATCGGACGATGAATGAAATGATGTTCAAATGAGTACAGGGTACATAGAGCTTAGCGTTACCAGACATTCATCTTTCAGGATAAGGGAAAACCTCCAACGATAAGTCATATCGGACGATGAATGAAATGATGTTCAAATGAGTACAGGGTACATAGAGCTTAGAGTTACCAGACATTCATCTTTCAGGATAAGGGAAAACCTCCAACGTTAAGTCATATCGGACGATGAATGAAATGATGTTCAAATGAGTACAGGGTACATAGAGCTTAGAGTTACCAGACATTCATCTTTCAGGATAAGAGAAAACCTCCAACGATAAGTCATATCGGACGATGAATGAAATGATGTTCAAATGAGTACAGGGTACATAGAGCTTAGAGTTACCAGACATTCATCTTTCAGGATAAGAGAAAACCTCCAACGTTAAGTCATATCGGACGATGAATGAAATGATGTTCAAATGAGTACAGGGTACATAGAGCTTAGAGTTACCAGACATTCATTTGTCAGGATAAGGGAAAACCTCCAACGTTAAGTCATATCGGACGATGAATGAAATGATGTTCAAATGAGTACAGAGTACATAGAGCTTAGAGTTACCAGACATTCATCTTTCAGGATAAGGGAAAACCTCCAACGTTAAGTCATATCGGACGATGAATGAAATGATGTTCAAATGAGTACAGGGTACACAGAGCTTAGAGTTACAAGACATTCATCTTTCAGGATAAGGGAAAACCTCCAACGTTAAGTTATATCGGACGATGAATGAAATGATGTTCAAATGAGTACAGGGTACACAGAGCGTAGAGTTACCAGACATTCATCTTTCAGGATAAGAGAAAACCTCCAACGTTAAGTCATATCGGACGATGAATGAAATGATGTTCAAATGAGTACAGGGTACACAGAGCTTAGAGTTACCAGACATTCATCTTTCAGGATAAGGGAAAACCGCCAACGTTAAGTTATATCGGACGATGAATGAAATGATGTTCAAATGAGTACAGAGTACATAGAGCTTAGAGTTACCAGACATTCATCTTTCAGGATAAGGGAAAACCTCCAACGTTAAGTCATATCGGACGATGAATGAAATGATGTTCAAATGAGTACAGGGTACACAGAGCTTAGAGTTACCAGACATTCATCTTTCAGGATAAGGGAAAACCGCCAAAGTTAAGTCATATCGGACGATAAATGAAATGATGTTCAATTGAGTACAGGGTACATAGAGCTTACCGTTACCAGACATTCATTTTTCAGGATAAGAGAAAACATCCAACGTTAAGTCATATCGGACGATGAATGAAATGATGTTCAAAGGAGTACAGGGTACATAGAGCTTAGCGTTACCAGACATTCATTTTTCAGGATAAGAGAAAACATCCAACGTTAAGTCATATCGGACGATGAATGAAATGATGTTCAAATGCGTACAGGGTACATAGAGCTTAGCGTTACCAGACAGTCATTTTTCAGGATAAGAGAAAACCTCCAACGTTAAGTCATATCGGACGATGAATGAAATGATGTTCAAATGAGTACAGGGTACATAGAGCTTAGCGTTACCAGACAGTCATTTTTCAGGATAGGAGAAAACCTCCAACGTTAAGTCATATCGGACGATGAATGAAATGATGTTCAAAGGAGTACAGAGTACATAGAGCTTAGAGCTACCAGACATTCATCTTTCAGGATAGGAGAAAACCTCCAACGTTAAGTCATATCGGACGATGAATGAAATAATGTTCAAATGAGTACAGAGTACATAGAGCTTAGAGTTACCAGACATTCATCTTTCAGGATAAGGGAAAACCTCCAACGTTAAGTTATATCGGACGATGAATGAAATGATGTTCAAATGCGTACAGGGTACATAGAGCTTAGCGTTACCAGACAGTCATTTTTCAGGATAAGAGAAAACCTCCAACGTTAAGTCATATCGGACGATGAATGAAATGATGTTCAAATGAGTACAGGGTACATAGAGCTTAGCGTTACCAGACAGTCATTTTTCAGGATAGGAGAAAACCTCCAACGTTAAGTCATATCGGACGATGAATGAAATGATGTTCAAAGGAGTACAGAGTACATAGAGCTTAGAGCTACCAGACATTCATCTTTCAGGATAGGAGAAAACCTCCAACGTTAAGTCATATCGGACGATGAATGAAATAATGTTCAAATGAGTACAGAGTACATAGAGCTTAGAGTTACCAGACATTCATCTTTCAGGATAAGGGAAAACCTCCAACGTTAAGTTATATCGGACGATGAATGAAATGATGTTCAAATGAGTACAGGGTACATAGAGCTTAGCGTTACGAGACATTCATTTTTCAGGATAAGAGAAAACCTCCAACGTTAAGTCATATCGGACGATGAATGAAATGATGTTCAATTGAGTACAGGGTACATAGAGCTTAGCGTTACCAGACATTCATTTTTCAGGATAAGAGAAAACCTCCAACGTTAAGTCATATCGGACGATGAATGAAGTGATGCTCAAATGAGTACAGAGTACATAGAGCTTAGAGTTACCAGACATTCATCTTTCAGGATAAGAGAAAACCTCCAACGTTAAGTCATATCGGACGATGAATGAAGTGATGCTCAAATGAGTACAGAGTACATAGAGCTTAGAGTTACCAGACATTCATTTTTCAGGATAAGAGAAAACCTCCAACGTTAAGTCATATCGGACGATGAATGAAATAATGTTCAAATGAGTACAGAGTACATAGAGCTTAGAGTTACCAGACATTCATCTTTCAGGATAAGAGAAAACCTCCAACGTTAAGTCATATCGGACGATGAATGAAATGATGTTCAAAGGAGTACAGGGTACATAGAGCTTAGCGTTACCAGACATTCATTTTTCAGGATAAGAGAAAACATCCAACGTTAAGTCATATCGGACGATGAATGAAATGATGTTCAAATGAGTACAGGGTACATAGAGCTTAGCGTTACCAGACAGTCATTTTTCAGGATAAGAGAAAACCTCCAACGTTAAGTCATATCGGACGATGAATGAAATGATGTTCAAATGAGTACAGGGTACATAGAGCTTAGCGTTACCAGACAGTCATTTTTCAGGATAGGAGAAAACCTCCAACGTTAAGTCATATCGGACGATGAATGAAATGATGTTCAAAGGAGTACAGGGTACATAGAGCTTAGCGTTACCAGACATTCATTTTTCAGGATAAGGGAAAACCTCCAACGTTAAGTCATATCGGACGATGAATGAAATGATGTTCAAAGGAGTACAGGGTACATAGAGCTTAGCGTTACCAGACAGTCATCTTTCAGGATAAGAGAAAACCTCCAACGTTAAGTCATATCGGAAGATGAATGAAATGATGTTCAAATGAGTACAGGGTACATAGAGCTTAGCGTTACCAGACATTCATCTTTCAGGATAAGAGAAAACCTCCAACGTTAAGTCATATCGGACGTTGAATGAAATGATGTTCAAAGGAGTACAGGGTACATAAAGCTTAGCGTTAGCAGACATTCATTTTTCAGGATAAGAGAAAACCTCCAACGTTAAGGCATATCGGACGATGAATGAAATGATGTTCAAATAAGTACAGGGTACATAGAGCTTAGAGTTGCTAGACATTCATCTTTCAGGATAAGAGAAAACTTCCAACGTTAAGTCATATCGGACAATGAATGAAATGATGTTCAAATGAGTACAGGGTACATAGAGCTTAGAGTTACCAGACATTCATCTTTCAGGATAAGAGAAAACCTCCAACGATAAGTCATATCGGACGATGAATGAAATGATGTTCAAATGAGTACAGGGTACATAGAGCTTAGAGTTACCAGACATTCATCTTTCAGGATAAGAGAAAACCTCCAACGATAAGTCATATCGGACGATGAATGAAATGATGTTCAAATGAGTAAAGGGTACATAGAGCTTAGAGTTACCAGACATTCATCTTTCAGGATAAGAGAAAACCTCCAACGTTAAGTCATATCGGACGATGAATGAAATGATGTTCAAATGAGTACAGGGTACATAGAGCTTAGAGTTACCAGACATTCATTTGTCAGGATAAGGGAAAACCTCCAACGTTAAGTCATATCGGACGATGAATGAAATATTGTTCAAATGAGTACAGAGTACATAGAGCTTAGAGTTACCAGACATTCATCTTTCAGGATAAGGGAAAACCTCCAACGTTAAGTTATATCGGACGATGAATGAAATGATGTTCAAAGGAGTACAGGGTACACAGAGCTTAGAGTTACCAGACATTCATCTTTCAGGATAAGGGAAAACCTCCAACGTTAAGTCATATCGGACGATGAATGAAATGATGTTCAAATGAGTACAGGGTACACAGAGCTTAGAGTTACCAGACATTCATCTTTCAGGATAAGGGAAAACCGCCAACGTTAAGTCATATCGGACGATAAATGAAATGATGTTCAATTGAGTACAGGGTACATAGAGCTTAGCGTTACCAGACATTCATTTTTCAGGATAAGAGAAAACCTCCAACGTTAAGTCATATCGGACGATGAATGAAATGATGTTCAAATAAGTACAGGGTACATAGAGCTTAGAGTTACTAGACATTCATCTTTCAGGATGAGAGAAAACCTCCAACGTTAAGTCATATCGGACAATGAATGAAATGATGTTCAAATGAGTACAGGGTACATAGAGCTTAGAGTTACCAGACATTCATCTTTCAGGATAAGAGAAAACCTCCAACGATAAGTCATATCGGACGATGAATGAAATGATGTTCAAATGAGTACAGGGTACATAGAGCTTAGAGTTACCAGACATTCATCTTTCAGGATAAGAGAAAACCTCCAACGATAAGTCATATCGGACGATGAATGAAATGATGTTCAAATGAGTAAAGGGTACATAGAGCTTAGAGTTACCAGACATTCATCTTTCAGGATAAGAGAAAACCTCCAACGTTAAGTCATATCGGACGATGAATGAAATGATGTTCAAATGAGTACAGGGTACATAGAGCTTAGAGTTACCAGACATTCATTTGTCAGGATAAGGGAAAACCTCCAACGTTAAGTCATATCGGACGATGAATGAAATATTGTTCAAATGAGTACAGAGTACATAGAGCTTAGAGTTACCAGACATTCATCTTTCAGGATAAGGGAAAACCTCCAACGTTAAGTCATATCGGACAATGAATGAAATGATGTTCAAATGAGTACAGGGTACATAGAGCTTAGAGTTACCAGACATTCATCTTTCAGGATAAGAGAAAACCTCCAACGATAAGTCATATCGGACGATGAATGAAATGATGTTCAAATGAGTACAGGGTACACAGAGCTTAGAGTTACCAGACATTCATCTTTCAGGATAAGGGAAAACCGCCAACGTTAAGTCATATCGGACGATAAATGAAATGATGTTCAATTGAGTACAGGGTACATAGAGCTTAGCGTTACCAGACATTCATTTTTCAGGATAAGAGAAAACCTCCAACGTTAAGTCATATCGGACGATGAATGAAATGATGTTCAAAGGAGTACAGGGTACATAGAGCTTAGCGTTACCAGACATTCATTTTTCAGGATAAGAGAAAACATCCAACGTTAAGTCATATCGGACGATGAATGAAATGATGTTCAAATGAGTACAGGGTACATAGAGCTTAGCGTTACCAGACAGTCATTTTTCAGGATAAGAGAAAACCTCCAACGTTAAGTCATATCGGACGATGAATGAAATGATGTTCAAATGAGTACAGGGTACATAGAGCTTAGCGTTACCAGACAGTCATTTTTCAGGATAGGAGAAAACCTCCAACGTTAAGTCATACCGGACGATGAATGAAATGATGTTCAAAGGAGTACAGAGTACATAGAGCTTAGAGTTACCAGACATTCATCTTTCAGGATAGGAGAAAACCTCCAACGTTAAGTCATATCGGACGATGAATGAAATAATGTTCAAATGAGTACAGAGTACATAGAGCTTAGAGTTACCAGACATTCATCTTTCAGGATAAGGGAAAACCTCCAACGTTAAGTTATATCGGACGATGAATGAAATGATGTTCAAATGAGTACAGGGTACATAGAGCTTAGCGTTACGAGACATTCATTTTTCAGGATAAGAGAAAACCTCCAACGTTAAGTCATATCGGACGATGAATGAAATGATGTTCAATTGAGTACAGGGTACATAGAGCTTAGCGTTACCAGACATTCATTTTTCAGGATAAGAGAAACCCTCCAACGTTAAGTCATATCGGACGGGTAATGAAATGATGTTCAAAGGAGTACAGGGTACATAGAGCTTAGCGTTACCAGACATTCATTTTTCAGGATAAGAGAAAACATCCAACGTTAAGTCATATCGGACGATGAATGAAATGATGTTCAAATGAGTACAGGGTACATAGAGCTTAGCGTTACCAGACAGTCATTTTTCAGGATAAGAGAAAACCTCCAACGTTAAGTCATATCGGACGATGAATGAAATGATGTTCAAATGAGTACAGGGTACATAGAGCTTAGCGTTACCAGACAGTCATTTTTCAGGATAGGAGAAAACCTCCAACGTTAAGTCATATCGGACGATGAATGAAATGATGTTCAAATGAGTACAGGGTACATAGAGCTTAGCGTTACCAGACATTCATTTTTCAGGATAAGAGAAAACGTCCAACGTTAAGTCATATCGGACGTTGAATGAAATGATGTTCAAAGGAGTACAGGGTACATAGAGCTTAGCGTTACCAGACATTCATTTTTCAGGATAAGAGAAAACCTCCAACGTTAAGTCATATCGGACGATGAATGAAATGATGTTCAAATAAGTACAGGGTACATAGAGCTTAGAGTTACTAGACATTCATCTTTCAGGATAAGAGAAACCCTCCAACGTTAAGTCATATCGGACGATGAATGAAATAATGTTCAAATGAGTACAGGGTACATAGAGCTTAGTGTTACCAGACATTCATCTTTCAGGATAAGAGAAAACCTTCAACGTTAAGTCATATCGGACGATGAATGAAATGATGTTCAAATGAGTACAGGGTACATAGAGCTTAGAGTTACCAGACATTCATCTTTCAGGATAAGAGAAACCCTCCAACGTTAAGTCATATCGGACGATGAATGGAATAATGTTCAAATGAGTACAGGGTACATAGAGCTTAGCGTTACCAGACATTCATCTTTCAGGATAAGAGAAACCCTCCAACGTTAAGTCATATCGGACGATGAATGAAATAATGTTCAAATGAGTACAGGGTACATAGAGCTTAGTGTTACCAGACATTCATCTTTGAGGATAAGAGAAAACCGCCAACGTTAAGTCATATCGGACGATGAGTGAAATGATGTTCAAATGAGTACAGGGTACATAGAGCTTAGAGCTACCAGACATTCATCCTTCAGGATAAGGGAAAACGTCCAACGTTACATCATATTGGAAGATGAATGAAATGACGTTTAAATGGTACTGGGTACAGAGAGCTTAGATTTACCAGCCATTCATCTTGCAGGATAAGGGAATACCTCCAACGTTACATCATATCGGAAGATGAATGAAATTATGTTTAAATGAGTACAGGGTACATAGAGCTTAATAGTTACCAGACATTCCTCTTTCAGGAAAGGGAAAACCCCAGTTTACATATATTATTTCTGTGTGTAAAAGTGCTTAGTCAAATTCCACAATTTACCATTATATTTTTTTCTGATTGTTTACTGCAACATTTCAGTCCCAACAAGCAGTATGGCTCACCATTGTCCTACACTATGTACATCACACAGTCTGTGGGGACATCGTGATAACAAAAGACTTCTACCATGGGCTACAGGGGGGGGGGAGGTGGCGGGAGGCAGGGGCGGATATACGTACAACACAGGACCCTGCTATATGCAATCCACGTTCTTTCTGTCGTTAATATTCAAGAGGGCTGCCACTTCAAACTGCAGGTGTTTAAGGCATACAGGACTCCATGACGACAAATGAACCACGAATGGACCTAACATTCGATTTCTACCCTCCAGTTAGGAGACAATCAGAGAACGTGCTTGAAGAGGGAGATTTCACCTGCCCCACTTTGGAGCCTAGCCTTGAACGTGGAGCATCTTCTCTTATTGCTGCATGCTTACTCAAGCCTACATGGTTCAATAGCCCACCGCAGCTATCATAAACGATGAAAAAAATAAAAAGTCAGTTACATTCACCTGACTCGCTTTGTTCATTGTTCTACCAAGTATTCTTACAAAAAGCTTGTCATTGCCCGTTCGTAGTGGTAGAATATAGTAGGTGCAAGCGACAGTCAGATTTTTAAATAGTGGATCGCTTTGAAACGCTATGCTCTTTGCCGCCCACGAGAACAAACGAACAGCGAGTTTCTTTTGAAAACTGAATAAGTACTGAAACCACCTTAGAAATGATTAGAGCACAAAAGGTTCAAGTGTGGTTTTAGGAGATCTACATTTGCTTCGTATAGTAAGATTTTCTCCATTTCTTACGGTTTACTAATTATATAATAAGGTCATTCAGAATGAAGAGGACTTTCACGGCATTTTTTCTTTCGCAAGTGCAAGATATAGTTGTGTACATTTTATTCGCGGTGAAAATATTCTTAAACGTATGTTATTTTAATGGAAATTCCTAGAGCGACTTTTGGAAAAGCAAAATGTGATGAAAAATTGTTTATTTAGAGCTTATGTTGTGTGCAAGTCTTATCGTATCTTATCGTATT